>JAPZDX010000025.1:18442509-18452819 GCA_029783625.1 Naso annulatus
CAAAAACACACTGCAGTATATTTAAATGAGCAGGGTTTTAATTTGTGCATGTGCCAAAGTACAGGCACAGAATCTACTTGGTAGAAAACTATTTGACATGCTGCCCACATCAGCAGTAGTTAGTAGTTCTGAGGGCAACAGGCAATTAGAGGAGACGCCGCTGCTGTTATCTGCAGCTGAATCTGAAGGCAGATTCCAGCACGAACAGCCTGAGAGGCAAGCCGAGCCTGAGCCTCGGAGACAACAAAGAACAGCAGACATCCTGCAGGCAAAAGACTTTAAGCGCTGCTTTACCCCCTCGTACTATTCTCTAGCGATGGACATTTGACTTGCATTTGAACCGCCGTAAATCTTTAACAACACATGAAGACATCAGACAGTACCTACATGTCAGCTTTCTATTTAGGCACTCCTGGCTACAACAACTCACAGGTCCAAGTGGCATCTTTAAAGAATAACCAAAAAGCAGGAGAGGAAACTTTTCACAGCACAATCAGACCCAAGGGAATCACAAGAGCTGGCATATTTTTAGTTCTAATTAAACCCCTGTAAGTTTTCTTTTTAAATAACAACACAAAAATGCAAAATTGTTTGGATGCGAATATTTCAGATTGAAATTTCAGATCCAGCGGGAGCTGCACGAAACATCAGTACAGACACACGGGTGGAGGCAACTTTCAATAAGATGGTAAAAAAAATCACCTAAATGTTGTTGTATTGTGTTGTGATTCAGACTGAGAAGCAGCTGTTGTTGATGTTGTTGTAGGAGACGGACGTGACGTTCTCTTGACATTCCCCTGTAAAGGCCTTTATACATAAAAGGGTGCCACCTGTTGATTAGTGAATTGTAGACAGCTGAACTTAGTAACCCATGACAAGAGCATCTCTTAAAACCTACTGATAAAACCCTTCAATCAATATGTTTTAGAGATGGAGAGGTGAAGGAGAAATGCACTGCTCAAAGCATCAGTGCATCAGTGTCTCATTCACATTCGAATGGGGAGCGTCTTGCACGCCATGGAGACCGTACCTGTGTTGTTGCAGTTGTTGAACAGTCTCTTATGCACCTGGCTTCGTCTTTGAGCCTGTAGAATACAAATGTAGAAAATGAAGCATGTCTCTACCTTTGTGCTTCTCGGTCAGCAGCAGAGCTGTGCCACTAAAGCACTTACCATTAAGTCCATTTTGATAAAGCACATTTCAGTTTTGGATTCAAAAGCGCTGCCTAAGGCCGCTTTCGCACTGACAAAAGCGCTCCTGCGAAGGCTCGAGCTTCTCTACTCATTTCAACAGACGCTGCTTTGGCTCAGCGGGGGATCCTGTTGCAGAGGGATCGTGCAAAACAGTTTCTGCCTTTTTTGTCACACAGCACAGCATCAAGTGACTGAACAAAATACCGTGTTAGCCAATCAAATACATGTCAGCACACACGTGAGACGTACCACCTTGCAGCATGCACCTTGTAGCATCGTAGTAATTTGCGGCCCACCTGGCCAGCATTTGAGAAGGAGAAGGTGATTACTGCCATGATTAACTTTCCAGAGCTGTGCAATCAAACCCAATGGGAGTACAAGCACATATAATGCTGCCTTTGCATTTTAAGTCTGTATCCTCGTTCATTTGTACTGCATCTTCTTTACCTGCGCCCTGCGGCAAAATACCCACACTTACACTGACCCTAGTTTAGTTTTTCCATGGTGATATTACTACTGCGAAGGCCTTGAATGCAGCACTCAAGACTGAAATGATGAGCAGACAATGTTTGAGTAATCCCACAACACTCGAGCGAGCAGGAAAAACTCAAAGGCAGTCTGACCCAGCAGACAATAACATAGAGGACTGTCCGATGATAAGCACCATAAGAATCATATCATAGCCCTAAAGAAACATTACAATCCAGGCAAACAAAAACCGAACAAACAGCTCACTGGCTGCTAAAGTATATGCAGTTATTTACTGCAGCAGCAGAATGACAGAATGACGGCATCAAAACCTGCAGGAAGTGGATCATTTCAGCGGATTAAAAACAGTGCCATGTATTTTTCATCTGCTTCCTCGGTGCTCCAGTACAGTGGCTCCATCTGCATGGAGTGGATGCTCGAGTTGCAGTGTTTAGTAGAAACACGCAACATGAATCACACACACACACATAAAAACTGCTTCTTCACATGTGGATGAAATTCTTACAGGCTGTTCAGAATGCATGCTGTGCTGATGAAGGGGAACCTTCCGTGGATCAGAGGAATTCAGTACGAGAATACATCAGTGAGGGGATGAATAGGTGTTTGTTTCCTAAACGAAACCAGACGTGTGCAGTGTTATTTTTTGGTCGCAGCTGATAAAGACGAAGTCTGACAATCAGACCAAACAGCCATTTGGTTTCACTTTATTCATGTAACCTAAAACTGTGTTCATGGTCACGTTTCGTTTTGCTTCATCCAAGCAGTGGCAGACTGTAGCAAAGCTGCAGGGAAGAGTTCATTTAATACTGGTCACATTTATCCAAAAACTGTGTTGGTTTTAGAGATAATATTTCTGCATGTGGACTGACGACAACGTGTACAGCTGGAATAACACTTTCCATATCTGTGGCCTTTTTGTGTTGGCTATTTTTATAAGTGTAACTAGCTGTCTATGTAAGAACTAGGGCTCAATCAGTACATCAGTTTGTCGATATTATTAGCTGATACTGTCCTATCGCAGATAGATATCAGTATGGGCTTATATCTGGGTTTACGTTGTCTGATAATTACTGGTCTTTGAGCATAAAAATCTGTTTGAGTCCAGAATATTTAAATCTCGCCAGTCAAAATGTCCAGTGAAATCTCTGCAACAGGGTCTGAAATTAACACTAGCCATTTGGCAAATACAAGTAGATTCCTTATTTGGCATGTAAATTTAGGGAGCCAACCACTGAGTTGTTGCGTGATTTTTCTGTCATTATGACGATGTCTGTCATCGCTGTGGCTGCTCCGCACCACCCCTCCACCGTTCACACGAGCTGAGATCAAGAGTGAGCGACAGAGAGACAAAGTGCTGGTGAGGACAGGGAGCAATGAAAAGTCTGACTGACAGAAACCATGGTGTCACAGTTCTGTTTTTAATGTATCAGAGAAGCCAAACACAAATTTCCACTGAGGTGGACAATAAATTCAGTCTAATCTAATCTAACCGTTTCAGAGCAGTTTAAAAAGCCTGTGCTTAAATACTGTGGAGACCAACACGGTTAGTTTCGGTGTGATTCTCCTTCTCTGCATTTCTCCTTCTCATTTATCTAATTCTCTAATCTAACTGGTGGACGCATCACTGAGCAACTGGCTTCAGGGCTCTGACCAAGTCGAACATATTTTTAAAACTGTATTATGCACGTCTCTTGATGTGACTTTATATTTAGAATGTTTTCAACAAATATTATCATAGGCCAAATCTACAAGTCTTGATAATGTCATTCTTGATCTAGGCTGCCAATCTTTTTTTCAAAAAATCTCAATAAATATTTGACCAAAATTTCTCCAATTTGTCCAGGAAATTGAAATCTTCCAGGATGCTTTGACAGGGGCAAATTTTTCTAAACCAAAGTACTGACTTCCACTGACGTGCGCCGATATTAAAACTGTTTTAAAAGACCAGAAAAAATGCTTAGATTATTAAGAAATTAACTGTAGAAGTTAACTGTGAATACATAGTAAGTCCAGCAGAGGGAGGTTTGTAATTTAATAACTATTAAGTAAAATCTTATATCAGTCGGATCCTGATAAGAAGATGATGTCCTCACTCTAAATCCCATCTAAGATGTGACTGATTTAACACCAAACTGATGTAAATCACTGAACAATTCAAAAAGGAGGGCATCAACGTAGAAGTTTTAAGCAAGCATATTAATTAATTAAGATTATTGCAAAATACATATGGTGATTTCACGCATGTATTACGTAACTTGGTGCACACAGTAAAAACTGGCACTATCTGAGCCCTTCCACTAACCTGGCTCATAATACAATGACTGTCCCTCGCCAAAACTCTTCACAACATGGAAGGCCACCCACACCCTCCTCAACATCAGGCTCACACTAGCAAAGAAACCATTAACAGTAATGAGAATCGATGGGGGTGTTAAAAGTATTGGCAGTCCAGCCCAGAAGCTGCTCTCTGTGCCGTCTTTATTAGTGTGGAAAAAGTGTGCTGTTCTCCAGCCTGCCAGCTCTAAATAGGGCTGCATTGATCAGAAGGTCAGGCCGGGCTGAATCCAGCCCTTTAATTGTCTGTGTCCCTCCTCATTCTCATTCCAGCCGCTGTCAGTTGTCTCCCAGGTAAACCGAGGCCACCATCACACATGGCAGCTCACACTAACGGAGATTAAGGCTCAGATGTGACACAGCTTAGGAGAGAAGCAGGACACTTTAAAATCATGATGAGTCATCATCTTTATCAGCTCAGAGCTAAAGCCGACACCACACACAACGATTCATGTCCTCATTCATTGTTGTATTTGCCTTCAGATTTTCTCAAATTTGTTGAACAATCACAAAGAACGTTCTTTTTTTTTAGTGCAATATAGATTCCTTACAGTTCTTAAAGCCAATATCACATTTCTGAGCAGTTCTGTCTGAATCCCATTTATGGCAAAAGTAAATCACTTAGTTTGCAAAGTAACAACGGTGATTAAACATAATTGATTTTTAAAGTGCTCAAGAGTGCATGATAACGTTCTTTAAACATTTAGCTTCACAGAGTACATAACACACTGTTGTGTTAGGAAAAGACTGCCAATATATAACAGAGACAAAATCTTCACAAACCAAACAACCAACACAGAAAAGAAGGCAAGGCAGTAAATTTTACATTTAGGTCTCACTCCAACAAGGTTTAGCTGAAGCACTTCTAATCTATTTTCATAAGTCCATCTGTAAAGACTGTGCAAAATCTTCAAGAAAAATATTTTCTGTAAAAAGTACCAACAGTTAACAGTCAGTGTCTGAAATGACACAAATGTCACAGTACCAACCCTACATCCTACATCAATGCGCTCTTTCCACACAGAGATGCCACATGAGCGCCGCATTGCTCGACAATCGTCTGCCATCGTAAACTGACACTGAACCGAGCAGCACGGGCTATAAGCTGCTACAGTCGCTCATTTTATACAGCAAGCCGGTGTTCTGTTGATTTGTGCTGCCTTGTTGAATAATGCTGCCGTACTCTATAATAACATCTTTAATCAAGATTTCAGGGGTAGCGTATCTTGATAGACCAATATCCCTTATCAAATAATGCTCCCAGCACACAACCCATTCCTATTACACCACTACTCTCCCCATTTGCAATGTTTACAGGTCAAAAGCATAAAGAAAAGGGATTTTAAAGATATTACGTTAGGCTAGGTGTGACACCCAATTAAATCATACACACATGATGAAATGCGCTACACGTGCTTACAGATAACACACAACAGGTTGTACGTCATCTAATTTCTACATTTCAAAAACAAGTCAAAATTGCAATAAAAAAGGAAACAGAACCCAAGACTGCATACACAGAGGCGCAAAGTAGCACATTTTGACAGGTTGTATGTTTAAACAGAACACTGGACTAAAAGGAGACTCGTCCAGTGTGACGTTTCCTTTACGCTTGATATCTCAGCTGTTATGATAAATGCCTAACATGCGCCACAAACAGTTAAAGAATTTATTACACTGCATAAAAACTGTCAGAAAACTCTGACAGTAACAATGTTAAACAGTCAAAACGTCCATTCTGTCATAATTCTGTTGAATTCCTTTGAGCATGATATCTCCTCTGTTAAACCCCCTGAACCCCAAGCAGTTTTTTGCTTCTGTCACATTTTTACTCACTGGGCTCATTTCTTACTGCAATAAAAAATCCTGCACCTCTGTGGATTCATGACAACCATGACAAGAGAAAGAGGTGGCTCAACAATGTCTCCTGTGCAGTGTAACAACGTTAAAATGCTCTGTATCATTAAAAAAAAGAAAAATCAAACATTTCATTTCTCAGATTTTGAAAAAAAAAAAAAATTAAATTAAAAAAAAAAAAAAGGAATCAGTAATGCAACATATTTTTTGGTGCCTTCAAGTCTGAGGAACATGGGAAAAATATTTTGGTGGCTCTACATACATGCAGGAGTAATTCTGCAGCCTGTATTCAGGCTGTAAAGGCATCCTGCAAGGCAGCGCTCAGAATTCACTGCGCTAAATTACAGAGAGGCGAGGGCTGGGCCTATCTGCATCACTCATGGCATCACGAGTGCACAAAGAAACAGAGAATATTTGTTTTTTACAGATTATAGATGGAGCAAACGGTTTGTTTTTGGTAGATATTTAAAGAAGACATGAAGAATAAAACAAATTTGATAAAAGGTCACAGTTTTAAGTTAGAATTATGCTTAGATTTCGGTAAGTGTGTGATGTTACAAGTGAGGCGTTCAGTGATCATCGGAAACTTGAAAATCTGACAATTTAACCTGTTACCATTCTCATGTCCCGTAGGTGGGCCATAAGAGTTTTAAGGGGTTCTTAGCACTGTGCATATTGATTTAAATTTAGAAATTAAAGTCAATATGAACATGCTTCAAATTTTATATATTTTGTTAAATACAATTTAATTTTATAGCTAGATTCTCCCCTAACTCTCATACCTATATTTTTGGGGTCATATTTTATCCATTATAGGCCTCTAAATATGGGTATTCCATGTAGGCCCCATAGCAAAGGAGAATGTTAAGGGGTTAAAGAGTTCTTAAAGTTTCTGGCTATGGCAGGTGGCGTATTTACGGCAATGATTCTTTAAAAAGTGGTTTTTCGGGCCCATGGGCAGGCCCTGGGATTCTTTATAATAAATGCCCCTGGCCCGGCCTGCCAGCTTACCCATTTACACAAACACCAGCTCGCCTCTCACGCTGCTTGGATTTTACTTCCGGAGGCAGATCAGAGCTATCGAAGCTGACCTCCCAATCCATTTCTTTTATACAACACCTGCCTCGAAAAGGCACTGTCATATAGTTTGCTAGCAAAGAAGAAAATGCTATTCTTTATTAGGTCTAAACATTTTATTTAAGGTTGAATACACACTCATCCACCCCTCCTCTCTAACCACATGAAACAGTTTTTCCCTCATACAGAAAAGATTTTAAAGATCTTGCACAGGCAACAGTTCTTACTTTTGTGTCAAAATGAACATTTACACATTTATTGTACACACGACTTCATTTATTGTAGTTTATACCAGAGAGCAGGGTATTTTTCTGTTTTGGAAAGATAAGCATAGTCATTTTCATTCACTAGTTAAATATACACACAAAATATTTATAGGGCAAGTACAACTTTGACTAAGCTCCCTTCCGAAACTAAAGAACAAAAAAAGCTACGCTGGTTCAGCCTATCCATCTCTGATTGCAGAACTCGCTCTGTGGGGAAAAACCAAGAAAATCCTTTCACACATTAATCCAGATGTCTGGCTGCTTCAGCCACAGAGCTCTGTCAGAACTGTATCCTGGCTTTAGAGTTGGAGTCATTTCAAATGTCTTGGCAGCTAATCAGCCGCTATCTTTCATCAAAAAGCCACAGTGATGGGGCCAAGCCTATCTTCACCGAAATCTACCAGGACAAGATTGTCTTTCTGCAGTACAGTCATTTGAAGCTTTAGTGTTTGATAAAGCCATCGCATGAACAAATCCAGTGTGTGCACATGTCAGACTGCAAGCCTACTACAGACTCTATTTGGATGTGACAAGGGTATGTATGCTTGTTTTATTTGTTACTCCTTCAGTAATCCTTCAAATAAAATTACAGACAGATAAACCAGAAAACTACAGCTGACAGATGGCAAGTAATCAAATCCTAAGAAACAAAGGATGCAAAAGTCTGGAAATCCTCTGCGAAATCTAATTCCAGCTCCCATTAGTTTGAAATATGTAGATGTCAGTCATGCAGGACGTGATAGCCAAGGGTAAAGTGTGGAATGATGTTGTTGCCACTTTTTGCCATAATCATAAGTCCTCAAAGCTCATCACTAGAACTGAAGATTTAGTTCAATCACCAAAACTACAACCCATCAGCGCTGCCTGATTGAAAGTGTGGCTTTCATCTGTATGGAAAACACAGAATTTTTGAAAGTAATTGCCCGCCTGAAAGGCTCTTTGCACCGAGGTCATCCTTCGACGATTAGGTAATCAGCGCAAAACAAGGTGTTAAACACTGCCCGCAGTGCTGTCCAGCTCATGAATTTGAAAAGCCACGCATGTTTGAAATTCGATCGTGTTTAGGTGTGATCAACACCACTGGATTAAAATGGAAGTACAAACACCCCTCTACTTTTCAATGTCATTGCAGCTTCCAAACTTACTGAGGTATGAAATTAATTTACTTCACACCTTTTGGAGATTTCACATGAGATCAACGTCCATTGGGATCAGATGAGGAGATTTACCCTGAAGCTGAACACCACAAAGCCTAAATGACTGACCACAGGGAGTGATAAAGGATATTGTAGCAAGGTGGTTTGACCAATTTAAACAGCAATTCAGTCTGCCAGAGGAAAAAACGGCTGTGTTTAGCACGTCATTGTAAAGGACTAAATGGAACCTGTTATAAAGGGCTGCACTGTGACCAGACCAAGTAAAACAAATGTAATAGTTTATCCTGGATATATAGGCCTACTGCAAGGTCACTGTGAAATTTACAGCTGTCTTCTGTTTTACATATGTAGAGTATGAGAGAGTCCACTGCTCTATTTTTCAAGCCTCCTGAGAAGCAAACAGTGTATGCTCTCATACCGTCATTTAAGCTAGTTTATTTTTGTACCAGAGAGGCAGATGATGTTAAACCTTAGGAGGTAGATTTTTTTTTCACATTTAAGTGAAAAAGAGCAGAAGGTAACATAAGACTTCTGTGAGGGAGTTAATTATAATTAGGATACCATGCCGACTAAACATCTTCTTTTTTTTTTTTTTTTTTTTGTGCATATTAATTTGACCCTTGCTTCTACTACGGCTCAACCGATACATCGGTTGCTGATAATTGGCTGATATTGGTCTATTGCAGATATATTGGTATTGGAGTATATGTTCTGTGATATGGCAATATTAAAACTGTTTTTTCAAGGTCAGAAAAAATGCTTGGACTAGTGATTTGACATGATGTTATTACACAGTTTGTCCAGCAGAGGGCCGTCTATTTTCAGATAACTAATAAGTGACGCAAACTGTTCAGTGTACTGATAGTTTAAAATGCAAAATATCCTGCCTCCGTTACATTCCCTTGTGGCAAGTATTTTTTAAGTATGTTTAGCTGATATATCTAATAACAGAATTTTTAGCATTACCATTTTAGTATTAATAATAAAAAAAAAAACAGTATCCTGCCCCTTGAAACAGAGTTACAAGAGGTAGTGCCTGAAATCCCCCCTGTAAAACTGTACAACCCTTCAACCCTTTTACATCATCAGATCACATCAATGGGGTTTATGTAACGGCCGGAATTTCCAATATGTGACTTTCTTGTTCAACCGACACTTGTCTTTTATATTTGACAGATTTTATAAGGAGGAACATAGACGCTGGAAATATGTGCAACCTGGGGCTTTTGGACCTGCAAAAGGCCTTCAGTACAATAAATCACCAGATTCATCTAACCAAGTTAAAGGCCCTTGGTATGGACAGGATAGTTTTAAGCTGGATGACCTCATACATGTCAGGTCGGGATCAGCAAGTTGAGGTTGGAGGGCAGTTATCCAAGGGCGTTCCAATTACCTGTGGGGTGCCCCAAGGTAGTGTGTTGGGTCCCTTGCTCTTCCTGTTCTGTAATGACATGAAAGTGGCCTGTACTAATACTTTTTTTTATATGCAGATGACTCAGCAGTTATTATGTCAAACAAGGATAAGGATAGAATACAGGAAATACTAGTTGACGAGTTGGGGAGACTAAAGACCTGGTTATCTGATAACAGGCTGAGTCGATTTTGTTTGGTTCAAAGCAAAGGTTAAACAAAGAATCAGCACTAGACATCAAGACTGAGGGGAAACTTGTTCTATCAAAGTCTTCTGTTAGCTATCTAGGATGTATTCTTCATGGGAACCTAGGAGGGGCTTCCATGGCCTGAAGATTTTAGGTAAGGTAAACTCCAGAACAAGGTACTTGGCCAGGAAAGCCAGATTACTGGACAGAGGATCCGTTCATTTCCTGTTTCAGTGTCACATGGGTTTCGCCATGGCCCCGCCCCTTTTAGAGACTAGAAGCAGTCTGGAGTCCATCCATTAATTCTTATGGAAGAAATAAATGTGATCACAGATTATG
>JAPZDX010000025.1:18465286-18488644 GCA_029783625.1 Naso annulatus
TCCCATTGACTACCAGTGTTTGAGCTAAGCTAATTAGCGGTGGGTGAGCTCTGCCCGTCTCTTCCTTGTTACTGCACTAGACTTGTGCAAGAGACGTAATCCAATTGGTGTTTGATTCCCAATCAAGTTACACTGAATTGCTTTATACTGTTAATTTTGAATTAAAAACAGCTGTGAAATGCAAAATAATAGAATTTTAAAAGAGCAATTAAAAAAAAGCAATTAATCCCAATTAACTATGAAAGTATGCAATTAATCTCCATTTTAGGAAAAAACTGTTGACAGCAATATACTTGTTTGTTTTTTTCTTTAAGTTATGTAAAATGTATGTCCTAACTTGAGCTGGGTTGCAGCTTTGTGCAGTAAACTACCCTGTAAATGTAAATATTTAGTTTCACAAAAAGTGACTCATCACACAGATTTGAAAGGATATTCTCGACGGTTCCAGCAGGATGTGGATGCTAATATGTTTCCCTCAGCATTGTGGAAATGAAAGAGGAGGAAACTGTTTATCCGAATTGTAGGAATATTTTAAGGATTCAGAATTAGGCTAATGATGGACAGGCTGCTTTCAAACATTCGTTAAAAAGATTTTTCTGTCAGCCACGGGGGCTTTGATGGTAAAACATCCCAGCACAGACGTGAAAAAAGAGATTACCTCCACAATGCAAGTTGCTGTTGACCAGAGAAAACATGTCATTTCTCATCAACAGCATGTGTGAGAGCATTCAATATCAGCCCTCCTGCAGGAATCCAATCTCCTTCCAAGCTGCTGTCTGTGGTCCCTCCGCCAGTCCGTTCAACTTTTCTCATTAGATTTTCCCCTCTTATGCATCCAAAGTATTTTTGAAGTGCATAGTGTGTGGAATGATGCAATGCATTCAAGTGTCAAGCCTGCACAAATCACATCGAGTCCGGGCTGATTCACATACGGAAAGTTTGGTATCCTAGCAACAGCCAATAAAAAGCACCGTTGATTGGATATCGCCTGTGGCCATCATAACTTAACAGTCAACATGGCCGCTTCTCATGATCTGATGAGTGTTTACAAGCAATCAAAGGTTGTTTTAATCATTCTCTCTGGCTCAGGATGAACATGAGGAATAATGTGTTTTCTTGTTTTAAATTGGAGCTGAAGTGCATATAATTCCTGCTCACCACACGGCCGATTTCCACACGAGTGCAAACAAAACAGACCCAATCAGGTGTTTGAACTGGGGGGGGCTGATTGCTGAATTAAACCATCTGATTGTCTTTCACACTGGAGGGTCACATTCACGGAGAAATTTCACCGTTCAGTCATCTGATTGTGCCTTGATTTCCAGTGTGAGAATGATTTCATGTCAAATGTTAAGTCCTTTGTGGGTTTCTCACATTCTCCAGGCCTCTTCTACTCTGGAAAACTCAACCAAGAAAAAAACCCCGCAGACTCTTTCAGCCTGAGAATCCGAAAGAGCTGAATTAATTTTTTACCACTTTAGTTTCCATTTGTAGCATGTTTACACATATGAAACTCAATTTATTATGAGACAATAACTTGAACAGGGAAAAGCCATTAAAACAAGCAGGAGTTGCAGCGAGACACTGTGAGAGAAAATGAGTATAATATTGTTTTTGCGCTCCAGCCGGCTCTGAATCGTCTGCAGTTTTCCACCTCGGAGCTGCACCTTTTTAAATACAAAATTAAACTTGTCTCCTCAGCTAAACTCATGAGGCGTTATTTCCAGGGAGGAGAGTGGCCCATGACGTCTGACTGAAACTCTCCAGGCTCTCTGTGTTTGCACAAATTAAATGGTGTGAGATATGGGCAGGAAGTGGGCGCTCAAATATTAAAAAGTTTCATTCATGCTCACTTCTGAAAAGCAGAAATTTAGCCACTGTGAGGGTGTTTGACTTGCCAAGTAAATGTTTTCCACCTCTCGTCCCTCTGGTGTTCTCTGGTAAAAAGCCATCACAGACCAGCTGGCTCGGTAAACATGTGCTTTGTGGATTTCACACTGAAGTGAATTTCAACTTTTTAAAAGTTATTCCTCATTGTTGGAGCTGCCAGTGCACAAAGTTACCCAGTTTCCTTCTTTGTCCTTTGTATTTGTACTTATACATGGACTTTCATCAGCTTTTAACACCCTACATACAAACATTCCTTTTAAACATCTCTGTGATTTGCAAACTTACCCTAAGATGAGCAGATTTCTGAAATGAAATCCAGGGATGTTTCTGGTTTACCTTACAAAAATTACTGAACATTATCATTATTAAATAAAACATGGAGACAGTTATGGTTTCAAAAGAACCGTAGCTCCTCTTGTCTGCTTTTCTCCTCCCTCTCCTTTTGTTGCTCTTTTAACGCTCCTTTTTCTTCTCTTCACTTTTTCACCTCACTCTTGCACATTCTCCTCCCTTGACTTGTTTACTCTGTTATTTTTTGAAACATCACTCAGTTTCTTCTACTGCCCTTCACTCTTCTTTCTATCCATCACCAATCCTCCTCTCATGGGCCACATCATAAAATACTGTAAGAGTCATCACATGCTAACAGCAAGGGCGACTTATGACTTTGTTTACTTTTTTAAAAAATATGGAGGGAAATGAAACCATCTGTGGGATGCAGAATTTATGAATACCAATCATTTAAGTGTTGAGTTTTGACTGTCATGTGTTTAACTTTTCATTACCAGTGTGACCACGTGACCACACCCAGCCCCAAATCTCATGTCCTGAATTTCACCCATTCTCATCTGGTCACCCTAATCCGACTGTTTTAATGCAGTCGACCCAACGTGTCAGTCTGCACAGATGTTTTTCTGATTAGCTGGTTTTAAACACAGGGGTTCCTCAGGGTTGTGCCCCGTCCCCTGTTTTATTCTCCATTTAGGCTTTACAAACAGGATTAGGTGTAAGAACAACTTCCTCACTTAAAGTTTTCAGACAATATACATAAACACAAATATGGATTATGTTTCTGAGTTGACTGAGTGGTCTGAGCAGAACAATATTTTTTTCTTCACACTTCGAAATCTTCATATTTCAAAATAGGACATTTTCCAGAATAAATACACATCACATACCATATATCACCAGTTATATCTTGTTTTGTCATTTTAATTGTGTCCATATCCAAAACAACAACAGTTCAATCATCTGAATGAATTTTCCCTGGTTTAAAATGTTGATTTATGAATGAATTTCCAGGAAAGACAGAAGTAAAGAAAATGGATTTAGGAAAAACCCTTCCTGCGACACCAAAATGAAAAATTTAGAAGAAAGTAAAAAATCAGGAACAATCTAATCAAAGGCATTAGACTCTAAATGAAAGTGAAACTAGTTTTACTTGATTGTCTGCAAGCTGTTTATTGCACTTTTGACAAGTTTTTTTTTTTAAAACATTTTATTTATATGTTTAGACTTTGATCAATTTTCTTCGTGTATTTAACCTTACAGACTAAATTTTATTTTACAATCTTCTCAACTCACGTTCAAATACGTTGCCAGTGTTCTTGTATGTTGTGTTATGTATTTACAGTTGTGTACTGTGCTGTATTTCCTCTGTCCATTTTTACAGTAACTTTATTATGCTGAAAATATCAGAGGAACACTGAAGCTTGAGAGAAAAATGTTTTGGTTATTTGGTTTTTTGTTTGAGGGTCAGAATGCTTGTCAGGTCGTACATCTAGAAACCGAGCACAGTAAGAAACAGAAAAACAAAAGACACGTGCATTTCACAACAATATAACCAGCGTACTGTCTCTCAGCTTACAGTTGAATCAGAACTTTAAAGAACAAAAGAAAACACCCGTGTATGCAAAGCCACTTTGTTATGCTCCATCCCTATCAAAGAGAATGATAAAATATTGTAACATGAAAGTTCACACTTGTCTTCCACTTTTACGCTCTCACATGTTCAGCTCTGGATGGATTTTACGCTGGACTTTGCTCCACAAATCTGACAGACTGAAAGAAAAACAGCTGCCGGATGATCCGAAGCCACTGAGCAGCAATTTGCCACCCTGGATGGAATAATTCTGAAGTGGCCAACCACATCATTAGTGTCACTTGTTATAATTGGATAATTACACAGTATATAAAGACAGATTAACATATTGCTTTGCATTTGTCATGCAAGGAGTGCATTTCTTTTTAGCCAAGTTATCCATATAATTGAAGTTCAAAAGGTTGAACATCACGAGGGACCCATTTGTTTGGTTCCTTTTGTTGAATAGAAATATTTATATTTAATTATTTATGTAACACAAGGGCATATCCTTTAAATTACAACTCAGTGTATAATCATAAAAGTTTTAGAATTCAAAAGTGGTACAACAGCAGAGGGCTTTTTATTTTATTTCCTGCAGCGACTGAAAAAAATAATCAGTTTTCAACACGACTGATATGATAATTGATTGCACACATTGTGGATTTTTTTTCATGAGTTAAACTTGTGTTTGCCAAAGCGCAGCTACCATGTTAGTTCTTTTTCCAGATGATAAGGACTGCAGATAACAGCTTATATGATTATATGTAAATAGGAAAATGCCAGTTTTTGTGCTCATTTTTTATTGCACACACACACATAACATCTGTGCCATAATTTAATCAATTTACTTTACATTGAGGCAAGGCTATAAATATATTGTATGTAACATGCAAGATGCAAATGATACCAGCAGATACAGCGATATTGCAAAATGAAAGATTAAAAAAAGTCCCAGAGCATAGAATTAAAAATCCAAGTGGGTTCTTAAGCAGTGTGACAAATTGTGAAGAATGTGCTAATGCTAAGCGTGGGAATATAGGAATCTGAGAGCACGGAGCTTTTTCAACATGGAACTTCCCCAAATACCTGCAAGATAAGTCTTTGATGAGAACACCAAAGCCGAGAACTCGCACCTGGACTGAAAACATGAGAGATCATTACCTATGCAGCCCCCGCATTTATCCAGGAGTTTGCTCATGAGGAGGTGAATTCCACCCACACCGGGTCGACTCTGAAGAGATTTGCGGTAATGCTGCTTTATCTTAAATCAGTGAAATGCTGGATGTCATACCTGTCTGTAAAACTGAATCAGGTAGCAGCAGCAACATGTTTTCTCAGGTTTAATAAAAATGAGCTCCGTTATTCCAGAGGATGGAGAGATTAAGCCCTGATAGCTGCTGCAGTAAAACGGTACGTACAGGGGCAAGAAAAATATTGATTCTCAGTTTAGAAAAGACACACATCTTGGAAAGCATCCCTACAGGAAGTGATGGAAGAATTATTTAGATCTTTTGATAAAATAAAAGTACAAATACAACATTTAAAAATACAATATGCTGAAGACAGACATTTGGAAACATTCAAGGTAAGACATTATTTTAGGGATGTTCATAAGACTGACACGACATGAATAGTCTTATGAATGTTTGGCTGTTTCTATGCATAGGTATTTGGTCAATTATGTAGCTTTAAATGCAAAGTGGACACTTTCTGCCTTCTCTTCATTGTCTGCAGAGTCAGTTCCACCATTGAGCTCCAGCCTTGTTCACCTTAGCCTCCTGCTGTAAGCCACAGCAGCACCACCTGCACCCCCACCTACCTGTGCCTTAGCCTCCTCACTGTTTCCTCTTTTTTTATTTTATTTAATTTATTTGCATAAACACAAGATTGCATAAAATCACATTATGAAATCATAAAAGACGTGTCAGGAGAGACCAAGAAGCCATCAGACATATGCACGGGATCTCACTTCTTTTATAAAAGAAACGGCAAAATAATAAAGAATAACTGCACAATTTAAAAAAAATACAAACAACACAGCAACAGTAAACACAAAGATAGCTAATCATTCAAATAGACAATGATCTAACGAAATTATAGAAACACAATAAAAAGTTTGTGAGAGAGAAAGGAAAAAATATTAATGCAAAAATGAGGCTTCATTGATTAAAAGTGATGACAATTTTCTTTCAATTTTCTTTCTATCTTTAAAAATTTTCTAAAGATGTTTAGAGAAGTTTTTACCAGTGCGGTTTTCAGTCTTTTGTGTGTTTTACCCACTTACATTATGAAAAATATGTGGCCGTGTTTGGTTTTATAAACAGGAAGGTGAAGATGATCAGTCTGTGTCGTGGTGTATGGATGGGTCTGAGAATTTTGTTAAGGAGTTTCTAAATGATGACGTCCATGCATGTTTTTGTATACGAACACACATATTGGATGACTATTTGTGTCAGACTGAAAGAATATTTAGTTTTTTTGAAGAGGGGGCGGGGCTTCAGTGAAGTTTGTGAAAGTTGTGAATCTCACAAAACGTTTTGGAAATAAATGAAGTTCATGAAGACTGGAGTGGTGTGTGTTTGCCCCAAACTATATTATTATAAATCAAAAAAGGAAAAATCGTTGAATAATATGAAGTTAATAAACAAGACATATTTGAAGTTCGCTGATGATCCCCAATGACTTCACAGTTTTTTTATGAATGCAATTAATGTTTTTTCCCTGATACTGTCAATAAATGTCTTTCATTCACTCTGCCTGTCTCGGTGTCCGCTCTTTCTTGGGTCCTAAAGCCTGTCAGACACACCAAAGCAGGCTTAAATAAATAACGTAAATGGTCCATGTGACTGATTTGTTTTCATATAATTTTTTCTGTGCAGTGGGTTACAAGTTGAAGCTGGAGTGTTTGTGAGATGATCCGTTGAGTAAAAAAATTCAAATTCATACTATTGTTTGCTCTGTTGTCTTTTGTACCTGACGACCTCAAAGAATTATTTAGAGGAAACTATCTGCAAACATTCAGGGGTGAATCAATGTTCAATAAACGTTGATACTGCCTTCCTCTAAAAGATCACAAGTCTAGAAGTTTGGAAACCACTTGTTCAATCTTTTTTAAAAGTAGCTCAAATAAAGAAGAGGAGTAAAAAGTTCAATATTTTTCTCTGAACTGCAGAGAAGGATGAAGAACCATAAAATGGAAATTACTACAGGCTATGCGTTTTCAAATGAACTTTAAAATGAGACAAACAAAAATGTTGAGGTGATTAAAACTGTCACTGTCACAAAAAGCAGAAGCTTTTGTTTCTTCACTCATATCGCTCATCATGCTGTGAACGTGAAGCCCTGCAGCAGCAACTGATAACAAACTAACACACAACAAAAGTGCTCATTTATCTCTGTTTCTTTTCAGATTCCACATCCATTACAATTAATTTTTAACACTTTCAAATAGTTTTGAGCTGCTGCCCCTGAGGCCAGCATCTGCACTGCATGTGAACAAACAACACTTTGACAATAAATAACGTCACTAGAGAATGAAGCGCTGGCAGGCGAGGATGAGCTCTTCCCACAATCCACTATGAGAAATTTAATTACACAGTTTCACTGAAGGTTTGAGTCACAAAATGATCTGCATGTCGTTACGTTCATCTACCCATCGTTTTCATGCAAACACAGATTTTGCCTGTAGCAACTGCAGCAGGATCAAGTCTTTTATGGTCAGGTTTAAGAAGTCAGAGCAATCCCTGTGGGATTTTTGACCACTTGCATCGTGTAAAAGAAAATATTTTATGTTCATGAGACACCATGCAGGTGACAAACACAATCCCCCCTTTCAATGGTGTCACTGAGCTTAACACAAGCTTTGCTAGAAATGCAGAAATTTAGACCGACAGAGACGGGCGGAGTTTATGGTCAGGATGGTCTGACATGACCTGAACACTTTTCAGATCAGCTAAATTGTCCCAACAACTTTTGACATGCCTTTAACATAAAAATATCAAATTTAGAGTAGTCCTTGAACTGCTCAGGCTCTTTCTTTTGTTGTTTAAGCCAGACGTCAGTATGTTTACCAGCCAATCGGTGCCACATGTGAACACATGGGAAATGTGAACTGAGCCCTCCTGGATTCTTTGAGGGGTGGGTCTAAATAAAGTGAGAGAAGTCTCTCGGAGGAGAACAACAACAAGTGAAACGCGCAGTTGATGAATCAAATGTTAAGGTAATGTTAGAGGTATTTGTTGCAGCTGTGTAATCAGCAGGAGTCTTTTTTTTAAGTTCGTGTAGCAATGCAAACAAAAGCATCGACCAGTCGCGATAATTTTGCAGAACGGACATCACGTCCATCATTGATGTCTGTCTGTCAATGTTTCGTGCAGCTCCCACGGGGCGACAGCGTCCGTCCATGGCAGCGAGAGGCAGGAAGCTCTGCTGAAGTGAAGTGAGCTACCAAAACTCCATCAAAACTCTTAAACACAAATTCATATTCCTGTGTTTCTGTTGCAAACTCATGTCTCTGCTGGTGTGAATAGTGTCAGAAATATTCGCATCCATACAATTCACATTTTCATGTCATCGTGAATATGATTTCCAGGAGATATTTCTGTTTGAACTGTGTATTACCACAGTGGAGCCTTTTTAGCATTTATTGTAAAAATGTTTTGTAGTTGATAAAAATGGGACATGCTGTTGGCAGTTTGGGTTTGCTGTTTGGCTCCTGAATCGTTTGTCTGTTCTGGAAATGATTGGAGTCATGTAAGCTTGGTGGGGACCGCGGGATGGGGATGCGGCTGTCAGGTCCAAATCTGCTCGTCAGCAGGCTGTTCTTCATTAATCTGTCTGATTGATCCTCACCTGCACATGTGGTTCCATGACCTTGCATCGCATCATGACACCAGCATCTGTGTCACTGTCACCTGAACTGCCTGTTTAATAGGCATTAAACAAAGAGGACCAACAGTACGAGGGATTTTATAACACAGAGCCATGTGTTTGTCTGGATTTTGAGGACAAAAGCTTTGAAATGTTGCTTCCCATTGTTCAGTAATAGGTTTGTTGTTACTCATTGTGGGCATTTTTCTTCTGTCGATGCATGCTATGTAACTTTGGTCTGTAGTACACTTTTGGTACTCATACAATAAAATTTATTTTGAATTTTGAATCTTGATGTCCAATGTTTGAAAAAAATACTGGACTTGCTTAAAAAGAATCCATCAAATGATTTTATAGTTTGTAAGCTGAATAATATCTAAATAAAAGTTACATCAATCGTCTGCACAGTTTGACGTACGTTTTAAGCTGAACGCTCATCTTTTTCCCCAAGTTCCTTTCAGAGCAATTACAAAAATGGCTCCATGTGCAACATCACAATATAAGCCAACACTGTAAAAACTGAATAAATAATCTAATCTTACAATCATTGCCTCTAGATTACAGACAAGCCGCTCTCTCATTTATTAAGCCCTGTGACCACACTGGTGCTGCATACCAATAAAAAGGGAAAAAGTGAATTCAGCAACATGATAACTTCATTATTCAGTCTTACTTCGCATGTTAGATATTGGAGAACAGAGACTGAAGAAAGTCTGATAGAGTCGTGGCCTTCATCTGAACATGCTGTGCACATTTATCTGCTTTGCTGTGCATTATTGTGCTGCTGCAGCTCAGCCCATGCAGCAGATGGAGGCTGCAAGAAAAGCAGCAGCAGAGCTGATTGTTGTCCATCCTGCAGCTCCTCTGAGAAATCACTGCTGGTTACTCTGTGTGTGATGGGCAGGCTTGTTAGCATGAACAACACAATTGTTTGTACTGTTACATAAAATGTGTTAACAGAGGTTTTGGAATAGTCTGAATATAATTCAGAAAATATAGAAGGTACAGTGTGTTGGGGCAAATCAGTCTTATGGTAATGCAGGCCACACACTAAACGGTAACCAAATCTTAACCGGTTTAAAAACGTGAGAGACCACAGACACAAGTACAGCTTTGACTGATTTTTCAACACTTTAGTTATCTAAACGCACACACCAGATGATTCGTTCTACACACAAGACCACACACCTGTAACAGCTTAACAGTTGATACTAAAAGCTGTTGCTACCTTATTAGCATTAGCCCATTCACTCACCTGTTACATCCCACACTGCCACAATTTCTGTCCACGCCTTTTCCTTGCTGGCCCTGTTGTGGTTTGTTGTTGCCATAATTCCACAAACTGGTCTTTATTTTTAATATTCTACTTGGTTCGGGACACAGTTTTTTTTGTTCGTTGCCATGTTTGAAACTAAGTATGCAACATCTGATTAATGACACGTCTCTGTCTGCTTGCTCTCATTGGCTACTGTGGGTATTCCATTGGAAGTAGCCCGATCAAGAATTGTAAATATTAAACAGATCGTGGAAGCTCCGACTTGATCGGGAGTAGTATATAGTCGTGTTGACACCACACACTTGAGGAGCATTTAAACAAATAATCAATTGCGACCAAGCTGGGGATCGGGCCCCGCCCCGTTGAATTGGCCCAGAATTGGGCTTAAAATCACCTATTGTGTAGCCAGCATAAGTCATATATGGTGACAGAACTCTGCAAACATTGACTTATACAACTGTAGCACTGAATTTACACAAATAGTTTGATTCCACTCTCATGTCTGAACAGCCAGCAGCTAGCTAGCTTAGCTTAGCATAATGATTAGAAACAGCTGGTTACAGCCGGCCTGACTCCTTGCACCTCAAAAGCTTAATAATAAACATGTTACATCCTCTATTTTGAATTTGTGTCAAATTAAGATTGTTAAAACATGTTTTATTTTACACTGTCATGTACTTTTTCTTGGCTAGTTGCAGTGACACTCTGCACTTCCTGAGTCTCTGCTGTTGGCATTAAGTTGAAAAAATCATTTTCATTTTTACACCTTCAAACACTTGTTTTTGTTTTTTTGTTTCATTCAGAGCATTTGTTTAGAAAAAGGCAAGTTAGCTGGTTACGGTCTTTAGGCTCTATTTTTATAAAGCTGGTCTACGTGCAGGTCCAGGCATATTGGTAATTTGGTGCAGCACAAGTGGCTTTTTTTAATCACATCTGTGCCAAGTTGCTATTTTCGTGGGCAGACATGAACCAGACAGCAGCGAACTGGGCGGAGCGGTGCAACAAAAGGTGCCAGTAAAGATACGTTGGTGCAACTTCAGTGTCATTTTTGAGGGGATCTTGCACCTCAGACTTATCCAAAATCCCACAGGCAGGTTCAACAGATGTCCTCCACATTTCAATCACGTACATAAACAATAAAAAAAAAATGTTTTGAATGTAACCTTCTTATTCAATTATTCATAGAAAATAGTAAGCTGAGCCTTGTCTACTGAATGGATGTGAATCATGCAGCTGATGTGCATCATGACGTGCTGGGCAACTGTTGTCATAACACCAGAGAAGAGCCATTTAATTTCTAATGCTAACTCTTCCCTAGCCGATTTGACCTCATCAACCTGTGGAGGATTACCAATAGTTTCGTAAATTTGGCGATTACAAGCCTGAATATTTTGGATAAGTAAGTCAGTTTCCACCTGCGTTTGGCTGGCGGCACCGTTCTGCTCCTTCTTCAGCCGATATGATATTGGGTGCATCTCAAGTCTCTTATTTGTAGTTTCCTGGCTCCTCGCTTGATCTGAAGGTTGTTTTGGTGACACCATTTTGAGGACCATCCCACAGCTCTTATTTGTGCAGGGAGGAGCGAGGATCGAGGAACGAGGAGCGATCATCAAGGAGCGATGAGCGAGGATACATGAGTCCATCCTCCGCACAGGTCTCCCAGCTCAATGATTGGGTATAAAAACTCCGCCTCCACAGCTGAAGCATTTGAACGAGATGGCGGAAAAGCAATTCACGTTTTAGTGGCCCATATTCACTTCTTTCTTTGCATTGAATTAATTCAGACCTACTAACGTGAAGGAGTCCAGGGAGCAATGAAATTTAACACATAGATAATACGAGCGTGATAATGCATTAAAAAGAGTCATATCAGAATTAGTGAAGATTGGAAAAACAGGAGAGGGGCTCTACATGGAATTTGTAGTGTTTGTGGAAATATCTGAATGGACAGTTATTTCCAAATCACTTGGCTTGAATAAGAAAACACACAGCAGACAGCAGCAGTGGGGAAACACTCCACCAACTTTTTTTTTTTTTTTTTTTGGAAACACTCCCGCCACTTTCTGCAGCAAATCCAGCTGCTCCGTGTCATCATAAAGGAACGTTACTTTATGTGACACCGCCGAAGAAAGGACATCTCATTTCTCTTAAAATGTCTTTTCTCATCTCCTCTCTCCTCACTTTGGTTTTCTTGCATCTCTCCATGCACTCACAGTGGGCGGGACTAAGACGCAACGAAAGTACGCAGGTGAGGGAAACGTGGATGCAATTTAAGAGACTTGAGACGCACCCATTGACAATACGCTGCATCACAGCAGTCTTCAAGGGAATGAGAGGAGCTGATCTGATTGGCCATGACTGAAATCAGCTGTGACACACCCTTCAATTGTCTGATCGTCCACTTTCCCACGGTGTCACAGACGCACCTGCATTTATGGACCTGTGTCTGTGCTGCACCCAGACTGACAAAAACAAAGCCTTTTATGCTTATTCAAACTCTTTAAAAAAGAGTAAAAAAGCTATTTCTCAAAATATTTACAATTTCCTTGTTAAACACTAAATCTGGCTTTTAGTTGTTGAACAGTGTGTTATAGGTGAGAGCCTAGACTTGCACAGCACCATCAGGGGCATCTTGAAGCTGTAGAAGCATTTAATTTTTACCAGAAGACGATTTGATGTGGTTCAGACACCTGGTAAGAATGCTGAGCACCTGAGTCTTTGGACGCGTTTCAGTGCATAGTAATAGCAGGAGACGATCAGGCTGGGTCAGACCAGGACAAGCTGGAGAAGTTGTGCCGCAGGAATTTTGCTGTGTATTGGTTTTCTGTAGATTCTGACCAACATCACTCAAATTCAAGTAAATAGTTGATTTGTTGGGAACAATTTTCAGATGCAGCATTAAACTGAACTTTAATCCACACACTGTGCCTTTACAGCAGCTGGGCTGTGCAGTACGGCATATAGGAGTCAATATAAGCTTCAGCGTGTGTCAGTACTGAAGAAACTCAGCAGTGGTGTGGCTCACTGTGTGCTTAGTGCTGTCTGGACAAAAAAAGAAGTAGGCTTATTCACTTTATTATGCTATGGTTACATAGAAAAACATTTGTTAGTCAGGTCAATTTATTGACATTTTTTATGTAGTTTGTTAACAATTACAAAATAAAAATATATTTGATTATTTTACATGAGGTGTTTTCATTTATAACTACTGTACTGTTGTTTCCTCCCGAGGTTGGGATACATTCACTAGTTTTTTTATCAGCTGCTAATAAGTTTGACATTATGTGGAGAACCTTTCTGGCCTGACAGTGATGTTTTTATTTGGAGATTTATTGCACATATCTTTTACAAAAAAGCATAAACCGATGTGGTGCAGTTTATTTCTAAAGGTGAACGTTTTGTGTACCCATGCTTTAGTCAATTTTATTGATATAGGTTATTTTCATAGCGCCTATTTCTTTATTTGCCGCTTGCTGTTTCATTTTTCCTGCAGGTTTATACCAGGCTGGGTTCAGAGATTTGTCAAAGCTGACCTCAGAAGAGCAACATTTCCTCCGCCTAAGGCTGTATACACAAAACTCAGCCCAGCAGACAGCATCTAAACAGTACAGACATTAGTCCCATTTATTACCCATCCTGGCCGAAATTGTTTTTGTCCTTCACAGTGAGGGTTCGGCTGCATCTCCAATTTTCAAAGACACCGTGTTAACCCTCAAGGGCATTGGCAAAGATGAGAAAAGATGTAGATGTGTGGAGGTTACGTTATGTTCAATCAATATACTTTTTATAGTCTGCGCCTGTCTGTCAGAGGAACAGCAGTATCTTTATCCTCTGCAAAAACATCACTGACGCAGGCTGAATCATGCCATCATGTGTGCGGATCCAAACACAGCCACACGTTTCATTGCTGAAAAAAGTTTGCAGATTCATACCACAAGTTTCCATTCCTGAAACATCAGAATCCTGTTTGAATTTTTAACCTCCAGCCTATTTCAGTTTCAAAGTGTGATCTGCTGGTCTGTGACAGCCACTCAGCCCCATTAATGTCCCTCAGTATAGGAGGATGAAATCTGGTGTGGGAGATATGAGCACATCACCCTAATTGGTATCCCACTGGTTATTATGGAAGCCTTTTGATTGGGTGATGGAGCGTCGACTGACTAATTGCCTGGAAGGTGAAGCTCTGAACCTGGTGAGCCAAACAACAGACCCAAGTGAATCCAGGTGAAAGCTCGTGCTCTTGGATGACAGAAAAAGATTTGTGGCGGCAGAAATATCAAATATTACAGTGTTTTGATTATTTTCTTTGCAGCACTCCACTGAAAGAAGCCTGAATGGAAAATATGCATGAGCAGAGGAGGCAATTTAGCATGATGCGGTGGACCCGGTGTTTTCAAAGTCTGCCACTGTGAGCCCGCCCTCAGGCAAAGAGAGTATGCTGCTCCCCTGGTATTCTTTCTTTCTATTTGGAGGCTTATCAGTTTTGGAACAACAGATCCCATAATTTGTTGGCTCTGGGGAATTGAACAGGAAGGCCCAATCCCAAACAGGCCCCTATCCGCTCTCCCACCACTCTCACAGAGGATCCACAACATGAATAGTCGTCCCAAATGACGTAGCACGGACTGTGAGTGGACTGTTAAACCGTCAGTGAGCCTGCATCTGTGCAGGCATACAACCATCCTGGCAGGAAGTTCAACAGGAGAATGGAGGATGAAACCCCATCAGATGGAAGTTCCATCTCTCGCCTTCCAGTAGCAAAGTAGCAAATTTTACTGCCGCGTTTGTCACGCTGGCAAACAAAATCGCCTGAACTGTGGAAATTCAGATCTGTTGTAATAGTGACAGACAAGTAAAATAATAATAATTAGTCAGCAGGCTGCCTGCTTATTGCAGTTCGTGTATAACAAACAGAAGTCCCTACAGTTACATTTAATGGTCCCTAACAGGCTTATTCAATGAAATACACAGCAAGCAAACAGGTCATCCCTCTGTTGCCATGGTGACGACTACTTCTTTGTTCCTAATCAGAGTAAAGGGCGTCCCTCACCTTCAGTAGACAGGAACTCCACAGCTGTGAGTGTAACTTGATTTGGACCGACACTTGGTAGTTACATGGTATTGGGTAGGGATCGTAACATTGCCACAGAGACAGTGCAGTCAGGAAATCTTTTATTGACATTTGCACTAAAAAGATGAGAATTTTAAGGAGTCATTGGCAATCAGATTCCACTATACTACCGACATATTTTAGTGTAGTGAAGCCGCAAAGTGCACAGTATAGGAGCAACCTCATGGAGTCCTGACACTTTGCACTGAAGCTTTTAGGGGCCAAAGACAAAGTTAAAGTACAACATTAGAAAACACGTTAACATGAATGTTTGTGGCGAGAGAGAGAGAGAGAGAGCCAAAGATAAAATGTTTGCATTGGGGCTACTCTCAATCTTGTTTAAGCTGCGCAGGCAACATCTAGAAATCAAGCTAGCTGTACCATGAGACTCCTATGGAAGCAGCTCCGCTCCACACATGATTGGCTAAAAGAGATCTTAGCTTGTTAAACTGAAAAAGCAAAGGCTCACTAACAGCTTACAGACAAAACAGGATGAGAAAAACTGGCTGCAGTTGACTGGTCAAAGTCCACTGTCTTTTCCTGAGGACTTGTCCTTGACAAGGACGGAAACCTTCAGAAATTTAAGAAAAGATGTAAAAGAGAATTTTTAAGGACTATGAGGAGAGAAAGAGAAAAGTGAACTGACCAAACTCAGAAAGAGGTCTGGGAGAGTTTCCGGCCTGCTTCTGGCCCCCGCAATGTGCCAATGGGATTAAATACGGGTCAATTTTCTCTTCTTTTTATTTCCTCCCATATTTCTCACAATATTCACTCTATTTTGAATTGAATGTAAATGTTTTCCCCTTATCTCCTGATCCCAGTGCTGTTGCCAATCTTTATTGATTTTCTTCCACACAATACCCTCTTCCTGTGGTTTTAAAAGTTTAATACGGATGTCTGTGTTTTCTGTTTTAACAGCTTGTTTGTGAACTCTCTCGTTACCCCGAATGCCTATATGAGCAGGGACCCAAATGAATGTGACCTCGGAGCCCTGTCTTATTATTCAGAATGCATTGCAGTTATTTCACAAAATACTGGATGCGCCTCACTTTAGATTGGACAGAGCAGATTTGATATTTTATATCTATCAGTGACAACGTGCACATAGTCTGTATGGTAACAAAACTCTCTAAAATCTGCACTTTTACTTCTTGTGTGATTTAAAGTAATTCAAAATCTACCAACCAAGTTTTGAGGTCACATCACATCTGGACAAAACTTCTTTTCATTTACCTCCAAGTCTCCTGCTGCTGTCAGACAAAACTTCATTTTGATGTTTTCTCTCTGTCCCAGCAGGCATGCAGTGCTTTTTGGGTTAGGTGACTTTCTCCGTGACCTCTCATATTCATCCATCATTTGAGTAGGAGCTCTTTTATGCACACATTGACATTTCTCAATGAGCAGAAAAAATTCACTCCACAGGAATTCATTTTGACATTGTGCATTTCTGCAAGCAACAGATATGTTGGACCTTCTGTTTCTTAACATTTTTAAGGTTCAAACTTCACATTTTAGTGGTGAAGGTCCACTTAGGTTGATGCACACATAACATTTGGTAAGGGCTAGAAAAGCCCGTTTTTGACCTGGCTGGAATCTTTCATGTCATCTCTGTAGAAACACCAGGAGGTTGTTGGGAAATGGCTAGAAAATTTCCTCACATCCTCTTTAAAAGGATAGTTTGTTTTTTAATGCGGGGTTGTATGAGACACTTACGTCAGTGTCTTACCTGCTGAAGATAACTGTCAGCTTGAACTCTGTCTGGAGAAGCTGCACGATTCACTGGTATCAACAGCAACACATCTTTGAACCACCAACAAGACCACCCACCTTAAGTATATATGTCTCTTTACATGTAGGCCTACATTACATTTTTTAAATTTTTGGAACTTTACATTGCTGTCAGACAGCAGTTTTCCTTGGGACTACCTGCAGTTGTGCAGGGAGCTGCCCATTGGTCCGACACCCCACTGCTCTACCCTCTCAATAGTCTGACAAGTGCCCATTGGTCTGACAGCCCAATATTCCGACAACAAAAACCCATTGCTCCAACTATACACTAGTCTCTGTCACCTGCGGCTGTTTTCATATTCCCATTCCTTTTGATTATTTTATACCACTAGAGTCTACAACTGTTGTACTTTACCTTTCACCTGTGGTTAAGGTTAGGATGTAACATTGCAGATGTTTCAGCTAGCAGGTATGGACAAGGCCATGTAAACTGACGCTGAGACCAGAGGATGGACAACAGTCACCAAGCACGACCCTGATCCGTAATGGGGCTGAGATTGGTGGCTGTATTGTTGGACCAGTGGTGCGTCATAGCGATGGGTTTTGCGTTGTCGGGCTGTCGGATCAATGTTGCTTTTGTCGGACGATTGAGTTGTTGGAAGAATGGAGTGTCAGAGAGATGACAAAGCTGAATTATGTGTAGGAATACAGCTGTCTGATGACAGTCTAGAGCAGCCAGATTTTTAAAAAAGTCACATATATGTAAAGGAACAGGTATACTTGAGGTGGGTGGTCTTGTTGGTGGCTCGTCCTATCTGCTTTCTTCACAGCGAGGAACAAAAACTCTCCCTATCACCATACAATGTCACTGCTCTATGACTTTTATGTAAAATCATAAGGAGGCATTTTTTAACATTTGGGTTGGGGGTACAAATGTGTGAAGGGTTGTCCGTGTTGCTCCTCAGCCTTTTATTCAAGATGTGAAAAGCTGAGACCAGTCCTTTTAAAACAAACCAGAGAGCAAACAAGAACAGTCTGCTGTGCATACCTGCAAGGCTGTGAGCAGACACTGAAGGCTAAAAAAAACCATTTCCTGTTAAAATGCTTAAAAGAGCACAGCCTGCACCAAACACCCACAGTTTAAACTCAGTGAACTCAACTATGGATTTATTTCAGTTCAACCCAAAGTTTGTTTTTTAAAGACAATAATTTAACCCGAATGAGACACGACTTTTGTTTCTGTTTTGTGTTTGTCTTTTCATTTTAGCGTCATTATATTTTAATTAATCCTCATTTTGTGTTGTAACTCATTTTGAACACTTTCAGTGGAGCCAGTCAGCACAGAGCTATTTCACTTTGCAGTATTACATCTAAAAAAAGTCAGTGTTTTGCCATAATGTGGCTTGTAAAATGACAAAATCAGTAACCGTCCTGATATTTCCTGCTTGCTTGGTTATAATGTGGATTTCATTTCTCTTTATGTGCTGTGACTGCAAGGCTACACACAGGGGTTTGTATCTGGAATAGTGCATTAATGTGTGAAATCTTCCCTGTGGAGTACAATGTAATTCAATTGTGTGAGGAAAATGTAATGTCATGTTTCTTTATACAACATTATCCTTCTGTGAATTATGATCCTGTGCTAGCTCTTGCTATGATTTACCAGTCTGGGCTCACTGCTTCGCTGTTATTTCTTCTGCTTTGTTCTGTAATATACCACTCATAGGCGAGGTGTAACGATGGACACAATAACAAACATTCCTTCTGAAGCAGAAGTGAAGACAAAATATTGCGCATTTGCAATTCTGTGCACCGCGTCCTACTTCTGGAAAATTGTAATCAGAGCTTCTGTTTGTTGCAGTCTGCCATGTGTGTTACAGTCATCATAGCAATAAAATGACAATTAAAAAAACAACACGTCATATTAACCATGACAACTTCAAATCCATTTTTCCACAATCCATGTGGTAAACATTCGAAATAAGACAAAACAACTCAAAATAGAAATCACCAGGGGCCAAAAGAACTCAAAGTAACACTATGAGTATAAAACATGGGCCGAAATATCCAATTAATATGAGGTAGGCAGTTTATTTTTGGTGTCATTGGGCAAAAATCCCATAATAGCCTTTCAGTATATTGTATTCATGGGGTCTGAAAGAACACTAGACTTCTGCTCCTCTCCTTCACTCTTTACTCAGACCCTGATGGACACTTTTCAGCCAGTCAAACGACATTTTAAATGGTGTGTGTATTGGCTGTGTTCATTTCCCCTAAGCGTGTAAAAGCCCAACACAACAGAGTGCTTAAGTTCCGCCTTTCTACCCCTGGTCCATGGGACCCCATGCTGGAAGAAATGTGAACGGTCATCAATGGAAAGGGAGATTATTTTTTGATCCTGTTTAAATTGTTCGGCCAATTTCAAATGTGATGTTTGTCAAGGTAAAAGATATTTTTTTAAGTCAAGAAAGTCTCAGTTTATTAAACAACTGCTGAAGTATAAAACTGAAAATGCGTATTTAGAAAGACGACACACCCGATCGTGGTGTAAGTGACGTCTGGACAACAATCTCTCAAGCGACTAACTCTGTGTTTGCTCAACTAACTTCACCACAAACTGACACTTGATTGATTATAAAATTATCCTTTAAATTGACAAACGTCATATTTGAGAATGAGGGCCCAATTTAAATATGAGTGATTTGTCTCTCTCCACTGACTACTGTACAACATTTTTCTGAAATGAGGTCCCATGGGGTCCACGGGAAGGGGCGGGACTTAGCCACTACGGCAGACAACCCAGGAGGAAAAGTTGCTCTTTTAGCTTTAACAAACACGGCAGAGCAACCCTCCCCAAAAAAAGAAGGGTGATGTATCGAGATGATCATCTAAAACAGAAAGCGACAACAATTGAAATACAATGCAAGCCAGGTGAAGGGCGGCGCTATGGAGCAAAAACAGAGAGGGGAGGGGGTAGCAGAGCTGCTTCCTTAGGAGTCTCATGCTACAGCTAGCTTGATTTCCAGACATGGTTAATCCCAGCTTTGCAAAACAAGTCTATAAAAATAGTGGAAGGATGTTTTAAAGATGAGGCAGATGGAGTGAGCCCTTATTATAAAACCTGGCAGCTCTGATTGCAAAACAGACTCTGCAGCAGTCAGAAGGACGCTGCCTGAGGAAAAATTATTGTGCACTGTCTCATAAGGGATTAACATGTCTGCAAAAGGGCCCGCAGACACACTTACCTGAGCATTAAAGGTGATATGATCAGTCCAAAACCGAGAGATAACAAATCACATTACCTAAGCCACAGAAGGAACCTAAACTCCAGCAAAGCCAGTAAATACCACCTCGAGTCATTTTAATAAGACACCAGTGATGAATTACCGAGCCCATTAGGAGTTAAGATGAGAGCTATTAAATATGTTCAGATTATGACCCATAACCGTTAAATTGAGTCCACACTGAGTCTGTTTTTCACATCCAGGCTCAGAAACATGGTGATGCTAAAAAGTGAAATAAATACATGAAGTCAACAATCATCAAAAACTAAAAATGGTAAAATAGCAAAACGTTATTGATGGCAGCAGCTGAATCTTTTATTTGCCTCTAAATCATCCGATACATTTCTCCATGTTATGGCTCAGTACTTCAGTTTCCAGGTTTGTTCACGCTGCAAAAAGGCCAAAATTAAAGACACTCAAAAGTGTCAATGTGCTTATTAAATATGTTTTATTTTTGTGTCTGTTGTTTATTGACACAGCTGTTCAACAATCTGCAGTGAACTGCATGAACTAGAGGAGCTGCTCACAGCTGGAGAAACGAAAACTGAAACTCAGATGGTAATGAAAAAAAGAAAACAAAACAGTTGAATAGTTGAAAAGAACATTTGACTTTCTCTTTATTTTGATTGTGAGCAAGTGTTACGAGGTTGCGGTTTGATCGATGTCTGTCGGTAAATGTTTCGAGTTTATTTCATTTATATGACACAATGACAAAAAAGGTTAACCATAATTAAATGACTTGGTTTTGTAACAATTCCTGTTATAGAACTAAATGCTACCACACAAATGTCTGAAACACTAATAAAAAAATAAAATAGTGAGAAAGTACTGCAGTTCTTAACTTTCATTGCCTTGATGTTCCTGTTTGTATTCTGTTTACCTCAACAACTCTGTCACCAAGACATTACATAAATATACAACTTAAGTGCAGCAGCAAATATGTTTTAAAGCAAATGTCATCACAATCGAATCATGTTTGCTATTCACACAACAAGGCAATGTTGCCAACAACCGTATTTTGCAAGTTAAAAAAAAATGTTGATACTGAGCACAGGAAAAAGTTACTAACAATGTATTTCATTTGTTTTCCACAAAAATATTCCATCTTGCGATCCGCTGTTCTCCTGGGCAAAACCATTACTAACCTCTTTGATGGTTATGTTTGGATCCTGGCAGCACAGGGTTAAGGTTAGGAAAAGAAAAGGGTTTAAGGTTGTACTACAGTTGGACCCAAAGGCAAGACACACGGATGAAACAGTTGAAGTGAAGATTTTTTGCAAAGCTGTGGAGGTTTGGAGAGCTGATCCAGATCAAACGCGGATGTGAGCAGGCAGAGAGGGCTGTGCGGAGGACCAGGAGGCGGAGGGGCAGAGGGAGAATCTTAACTAGGCTGGAAAATGGATGCAGCATAAGAACCACGCTGGTAAACTGAACGAACTGGCGATGCCCGCAGCGAGGAGGCAGCATCTATATGCTGCAGGAGCCTGATTAGTGGGTTTGTTGCAGGTGTGTCGGCTGATCGGCAGCAGGAGGCAAGTGACTGACAACAGGAGGCGGGAAGGAGCGCCACGCCCAGACAACAAACACTACAGACAGAGAGAGAGAGCCAGCACACAAGAAAGACAAGCGAGGAATAAACAGCAGAAAACTGAATGAAGGAGAGACACAGCTGCACCATGACATATGGAAACGCCCTAAATATAAAACTTTATATATATTATATGGAAAAAACAAAACAGAGAGAAATGTAGCTCAAAGGCAAAGCAGCAGCAGCAGCACAGATTAAAAGAGAAAATGCATTTTGAGTCAGTGTCGTTTTGTGAGGAAGACGTAAACATTTTCTGATGTGATATCACTGTCAGCAGGATGACATCATTCGTCAGTGCCCTTCAAAAGCACAAAAATAAAAATACTTTATGATTTAATGCTGGTAATGTTAAGGTTTGGTTCGGTTTAGGCACAAACACATTTTGTTCAGACTGCCAGGCCAAACCAGATTTTTGGCATATCCAGATTGTATCCAGATTGATTTTATTAAGCTTGAACAGCAACAAAACAACAACAAAAAAACAAAAACAAACAAACCAAACAAAAAAACCTCACATGAAATCCGATTTTTGCAGATCAGATCCAAACCACATGGTGAGGTGGTTTGTGGTGTGATTCCAATTGGATTTCTACAGATGTGTCTCTGCCTGTTCAAGTCAGATATCAGAGTGTCTTTCTCCAGATATTGTTCACCTGAATGGAGAGTCTTGCCGGACAGACGTGGTGCCAGATGGCCACAGAATCTGACAAATTGTTCCATTGACTTTACATTCACAGACGGCATAAAGCTACTCCCAGTCGTGTCTGAAATTGATCCGGTGTCAAAAACATGCTGAAAATTCCATCTGTTTTGCTCTACAAACACATTTAGCGATTAGCTAACCAAGCTAACTGAACATGTTGTTCTATTTCCTGTAACTAACCAAACAGTCACTTCAAAATAAAAGTTAATTCACGTTTTGCTAGTCACATGCTTTTAATGTGAAGCTGCAACTGTAGGAAATAATCTGTTTGCATTAGCTGTAACTTCTCTGACTGGCCAAATATATTGCCATGCAGCATCTGAATGCACATGAAATTACATCATTTATCATCATTTAAAACACCAAAAAATGAACGCACAGTCCTAGTGCAAGCTGGAGACTGAGACACCGAGAAAAATATCAAATGAAAACTTGTCTATGATGTCAAATAGTCCGTGTGGTCAGTCTGTTCCTCCATACTAGATAACAATTATTTATCGTTTCTATGCTGTTCAAATGATGACACATTTGATATAATGTTAATGTTGGAGTAAACAGCAATGTGTGCTTACAGGCCAGCACATCACAAGAGCGAACGTTAACGCACTGAAAAGGTGATTTCTGTAGCTCGGACACACCACACAGACGCACATGAGGAAAACAGAGGACTCCTCTTCAGTACGGGTTTGTGGCCTGATATGTTAGAACAAAAAAATTTAACAGCTATCTTTTTGTATCTTATAGGAATTTTACTATATTGTATTCAGGGTGCAAAATTTACTAGAACTTTTTGCGCTTTTCAAAGCTAGTACTGGCTATTTAAATTTTAGCAGCCAGTCTGTAGATATTGTTATTTGAGGCTGGTAAGTAAAGTAAATCTACACGCACTGTGCATAATTTACCAGCATTTAGCTGGTGCTAGTTTTTGTGTCCTGAATGAAATTGTTTTGTGATTTGTCGGTCATATTTATTGAAAGGCCTGATGAAGCTCATGTTTGATGAGGTGCACCTCAACCCACCAGACTCTCCTCACAGTCTGAGAAACC
>JAPZDX010000025.1:18550247-18565615 GCA_029783625.1 Naso annulatus
TCTTTTCCTCTATTTTTGGCAAAAAAAACCCCGAAACAAAAACACGTTACCATATGATTTCTAGTCATTGAATCATATCTTATTGCTCTAAATGGGCCCATATTGTTCTTGTATCATATCGCCAACCACAGGTCGTTGTTAAAAGGTTTAGTTACACCACTAACATGCAGTGACTGTATATAATCGAAGTGCTAGTAGGTTACTTGTAAAGACAGGAAAAAAACAAAAAATATAATAATAAATATAACCGACATACAAAGAAGCAGCCTAAGGGACTATTTTTTTTTCTTCAAAATTTAAAGAAGATATCTGGGAAGTCTGTGTTTCCCAGCGTTCAGTCACTCTCTTTATGTTGGGTAATGCTTAGTTTGGGTTTTATGTAGAAAAATTGGATCAAAACAAACAAACAAGACAAGCAAAAACAAATCAACTGAGAAGAATTACACTTTGAAGTTTTTGGAAATGTTACCGCCTCTTCTGGTGGACGGAGGTGCATCTGCCTTCAAAGTTAAAGCACAACGCATCTTCAGAGAGGAAGAAAAGTGACTTAAATTTGGTCTGACGTGTCCGTGGCGACACTCTCCACAGACACGGTGTTTACTGTGGTAAACAATGGACCTCTGTCTGGCATTTTACTCTTCAGAATCATGTCGACTTTGTTACAGTCCGACAAAACGGAGTACCTCAATGTCACTCTCGGATTTATTTTGAAAATCACAACCGGACGTTGTTTTTAATCGTGCTGCTAGCTTGACAGCAGTAGCGTAGCGCGTGCCTTGAGGTGAGTGCAGGTGGTAACCGTTAACGGTTGACTGTCAGACACGCGCAGCTCTGACCCGAAGCTGCCTCTGAACGCGGCGTAACGAGCAGGAACGTCCCCGAGCTCGGAGGATTTGTCCCGGACAGACGGACTCGATCTCCGGCGGGGCTGCTGGATGTCATAATCCGAGACAGAGGACAATGTTTCTCCTGCAGTACACCGGTAGGCTGGCCTGACTGCCGTTAACCTCTCAGCATCACACGTTACACTCATCAAACATGAAGCATATTCAGCCAATCACACTGTGCTTTCTAAACAACGTGCGTTTTGCTGCATTGTTCTACTTCCTCCTGTGCGTACTGTCGTGAGGATGGACAGCAGCCCATCAGCTGTCACACTGCTTAATCTCAGTGATGTTTTATTATCATAATGCTACTTTGCCTGTGTAACGTCAGTGATCTACGTGTATTTCTCTGTTTGTTTTGATGAATTGTAAGTTTTCCAGGGCTTAATGATACTTTTAGATTTTTCTCTGGTGTATTTTGTGTTTAAACTTGCTTCATGATGTAAAGAAAAAAAGTTTAAATCCTTCTCAAACTTTATTACAGGATTAGTTTACAGCCGTTTATAATGAGATTCATCTTGCTCATCTGACTTTATAATGTGGTTTATCCCTGTTTATATCCCGTGAGCGATGGGGAACTTGGAGGAAGTGTGAACTAACTGTTTAAAAATCATTTGATTTGGCTCAGATTGACTCTTCAGCCACTAAAGTTCAGGGCTGCAGCATCCCAAACCTTCACAACTACCCACATTACAGTTACTTATAGGTAGTGATAGGCACTGACAGGCAAATTCAACAGGCATCCAAATGCTTGACTCATTAACCTCTTGGAGTTTGTGATAAAATCAAGCAATTATAGTTTGTCCCCGGAGCTCACTTTGGAAACAGCACTGGGCTCAGCGTTTCTTCTCCTGCTGGATTAAAGTCCTGCAGGGTTTTAAGTGGATCTGCTGCTGACTTTGTGTTTTCTGTGCATTTATAAACATTTCCTGTGATCCTTTAATTAAAGTAAAATAAAACTGTTTACCACAGTCACTTAGCAGTCGGTGATGACACAGTCTTCCCCGCCAACGTGCTTTCAGTTTTGTTCAGACAGTTTGTTCTGTTAAGCAGCTTCCAGTTTGTAATTGATCTGACTTGTCAGATGTCTAATGGTGGCGAAGGTCTCATGAGCTGATAATGATTTTTCTCACCAACTAGCTGTGGAAGTGTCGAGAAAGTGCAAGTCGATCTACATGACAAGCAGTGAGTGACACTAAAGCACACTGTCAGATTTAACTGCAGATTCAGCTGATTATTATCTTCATGATCAATTAATCTCTTGGTTATACGGTGCCTTTAAATGGGGTTGTTTTTACCGTGTTCACAAGAAGAGACCATATGAACGTCCCCCTCTTGTCCCATTCACAACATTGCAGGTCGTATTTATCTGAAAGCTCCCAGTTCACGAGCCGTGACGTATTTGCGGTTGTTCTCAGAAATGGCGGCGCTCGTACAGGACCAAAAGTAGTGATTGCAAGCGTGGACAAGTTGTTAATCGTCTTGTCTCTTGTTCCAAGGGCCCTGAGAATTCTGTGATCACGGAATCGTGGACAGAGTTGCGGAATAGGCCAATAAAAAATGGAATCTGTTGTTAAACACAGAATATTGTGGAATTGACCGTAAATTTGACTGAATTTCTGTTTTCTGGAGAAAGAGGAGCATTTATCCGGGGAGAACATTCTGGGAGGTGTCACTTCACAAACACTTTAACGCGGCATTGCTCTAAAACAGACTCGAAGCATATCTTCTTGCTTCTGGGACGATGGAGTTGTACCGTGGCGCAGCCGGTGGGATCACAAATGTTGATAGAATGGCCGTGATTTCCTCGCATGTTTACTTTGCAAACACACCTGGTGTAATTTAGCTGTTATACGGACACAACAAATTGCAGAAGCACTGCGGCAAAAGTCACCTTGTGTCCTTCGGTTTCACTCATCGTTTTCCTGTTTTTTTCAAAGGACACCTCCGTGTGTATCTGCTTTCCTTACTGAGAGCCCCAAAAATGTTTTGCTGTAGGAAGTAGTTGTGTGTAAGCCTGCAGACAGACAGTTCGACCAGTCAAGGTCCTACAGGCCCTGCAATTAAAAGTCAGAAGAAAAAAGGTGTTTTATTCAGACAAAATGTCAATACAAAGAAAAGGTATTAAAAGTCTGAGAAGGGCTGGAGTCAGCTGTTTCTTTGAAAACATCTGTGTGAGAGATTGTTCAGATTTTAAAATAATAATAGAAAAAATTGCCTCTTGATTTTCTGTAGACTGACCGCAAAATTCGCAATTAAGGCTTAATCCAGTTGAGCGTTGTTGCGTAAAACTCGAGCCTGTCATCTGTTCACACCAAGTGATGCTTTATGTTAATGTTTCCTGACTCCTGTAGCAACGGAACGAAGTCTTCCTCCACTCGAGAATGTGATGGGTGATGTGCCTGCATCCATCACCATAAGTGGAGGCTGAGTGGCCTCAGGAGCAGCCATGGTTGAGTTGAGGTCTATCATTCCCTGTGACAGCCATTTACCTCCACACTGCACAGATCCTCTCTCTGATCAATGAGCAGGACATTGTTGGATTGCCTTCAGCGGGGAGGGGGGGCTGTCGCAGCGCGCTGACACAAACACACAGAGACTCAACGAGTGGGAGAGACAAAACTGGATTCGTGCTTTGTTTGGAGTTTGCAGCGGCCCCAGCGTAACAGTGCTAGTTTAGCTAAATTACAGCCCAGCTGAGTGAAGATTTAGATATTGTGGAGTGTGAAGAGATTTGTCAACTTTGGAAAAATCTCCTTTTTAAAGTGTAGATGTAAGTCTGTGTTTTTCAAACAATTCAAACAATAGCAGGAAGTGTGTGTCTTTTAACAAACACTATGGGGAGGAGAGGCAGCACAATGAAACTGGAGAATCGGAGTCAGAGTGATCAGGGCTGCAGCTTGCAATTAACCTAGAAATTTAGTATTCCACACATTATTCCATTGATTTATTGAGCAATTGCATGAGAAGTAATCTTGCTTTTTTTTTTCTTTAAAAAAAAGGCAAATGTCAATGATACAAAAGAGAAAACAACAGACTAACCTCTTAAATTTCATTTAATTGTACTATCCGTCAAAATAAAAACCAAATTTAGGGCTTTGCTGAATAGCTCAAAGCTCTCTTAATAGCATTTGGTGATGAAAGGTTTTATTTGTGTCATCACATCTAAAAAAGGCAAGAAAATTTTGGTTGAAAGAGTTAGAGAACAAATGTTATGCATGAAAAATTTTAAGGAGAGATATTCAGGCACAGAGATGAGTTGCAGCGTGCTCAACCAGAGCTGAATGATCTGCTGCAGAGGCAAACTGGATTAATTGTTCATAGAACGAGGTAAAATGATTATTGTAATGACAGCAAAGCCAGCAGGCTCCCAGCTTCAAGCTTAATTAACAGGGTGAATGTAGGACTTCTGGCCCGCCAAACGATCAGAGGGAGACGCCTTTCAAGCATGTTTCAAAGATTTCACATCATCTGGTAGCTTTGAGTCAGAGAGATGCAATCAGTTTTTGCAATATATGGATTTACCCATGATACAAGAATATGGAGCAGCAGACTTGTACTGCCTGGTGACTCCACAGGAACTAAAACACTGCAGAGAGTAAAAAGGAGGAGGGAAATCCCACACAGTGCCTCTGCACTCATGTGCCTGTGCTTCTGAGCGCCATTCAGACTGCATCAGAGAAGGTGGCCTTCCCCACACACAGCTCTGATACAGAGAAAACTGCTGCTAACTCTGGGGCAAGTTTCAGTAACCTCTGCATCAAGTTAACACCAAACAAACCAAAAAAACCAAGAGATAACACTCAGATTAGTGATAGTCTTCAGGAGGCCTGGGCAATATGTCTCGTATACGTATGCATCGTATCGTGATATCAGACAAGATATCATGACATATTTTGGATATCGTTACATCATGATGAGCGTCAAGCGTCAAATACCATCTGCAAGCCAGACACACAGCTGATGCAGAGAGCTCCGGTGACTGCGTGCAGCTGCAGGCTTTCCGCACGAATCGCTAAACACATCGTGGAGGATGACGGTCCGTGTGAAACAATTTGTATCACATCCAACAACTGCACTTACCTTTAAGAGGCTTCACTGTGACAAAGATAAACAACTTGTACTGGTAACAACAGCTTATCGGATCTCTGTGCCGATTTTAGTATGATACCCACACCATCGTAACATGGTGACGGTCTGCGTGTCCGTCTGTGTCTTTATCGTCGCAAAAACACCATCTGCTGTTTTTGTCACAATTGTGTTTTCAAGATAGGATGATTAAAAAAAAAAAAAATTACACACAGTGCGTACAGGATTACGGCTGCTGGCACCACTGCCTTAACCCCCCACCTCCCACCCCCCAACACACACACACACACACACACACGATGCCATCGTCCATCGCCGATTTTCACCCCGGACATCGTGATGGTTGAAATTGGTAGACATCGTCCAAGGCTACACGGCTGGTATGATAATACGGTGTATGATCAGCATACCAGTGTTGCTTTTCTTCTTCAACTTTCTTTGAAAATGTGCACAAAATACCTCTTACCTCAGCTCTTGGCAGGCTTCCTTTCAAGGCAGAGGGTAATTATTTAAAGCAGAATCTGAGAAATACTTCACAACTAAAGAGACTGATGAAGACAGCAGAGCCTTCACCAGATTCAGTTCTCCAGGATAAGTTTTCATCATGTATTTTATACAGTGTGTGTGAAGGCTGCATTGATAAATGCAGTTTCAACTCCTGACAGTCATCTCTTTGGAGCAGGAAACCAACAAGGAGCTTGAGTGGATCCCTAAACAGCTCTTCTTATCTTATTAAGTCTTCTCAGGAAGGCAATGATAGAAATCTTATTACTGTGACATTTGCCCCCGGAGCTCATTAGAGTCCTCTTTCAAAAGTGCCGTCTTGCCAAAGCAGGTGAAAGGAAACATGTTGAGTTTTGTCAGTTTTTGTTTGAGGCAGTAAAGCATGTTAATAGCTTGTTTGGTGCTGAGTGAGTTTTTTAATTTTCACTTTGCCCCCTCTTGTGTTTGAATGTCTCACACACATCTGGTGTACTGTTGTTACACCCACAAAGCCACTGTTTGGAGAATTGTTTTTCCCCCGTTTCAAAGTAGAACTGAGCTGTTGGAAATAATTCTGCTCCAGTTAGAGGGATGCAGGGCTCGACATTAACGCTTGTCCGCTTGTCTGGGACAAGTGGACTTTTCTTCGGGACAAGTGAAAGAAAATTTTACTTGTCCGATGAGACAAGTGGCTCAAAAAATTAATTTCAAGCCGTGGGATACCTCCATCAGGATTTGGTGTGTAATGGTGCTTTACCACAATACCAGCCACTATGGTGAACAGCTGTGCAGTTCTGTCCTCTCGTATTGTTCATTTCCAGTGTGGCTACTTTGCTGATCGCTTGCTCTGGTTTGTAGCACTGTACATCATGTAGTTCTGCCTGACTTCATTCAGCTCTCTGGTACACATTCACTGTGTTTACGTGGCCACAATATTACGAATTTTGCCCTTATTTAAAAAAAGTCACTATACCAACTGAGCTGTTTGCGTGACAAATGAAGATGAACATTCCACTATTCATCCTGTTTACATGCAGCTGTTCACACGCTAATTAACGTAATAGGTCACCACCTTCTTGAAGAGATCAGCGTTGTGGTATTTACACATATCCAGAAACCTGTTGACATCTGAGTCTTTCATAATGCTCAAAAGTAGGTGTGTTCCTCCTTCTGACCAGAAACGTGGACTTTTCTTTTGAGACTTTTGGCAGGTTTGTTCACATTTCACAGCTGAGCACACGCCATAAAAAGGCACGGAGCCGTGTGTTGCAAACTGCCATAACCCCGATTGAGGTGCATATTCTGACGAGGCCGTATACATGTCCACTAAATCAGGAATTATACCAGCATGTCCCACACGTCTTAATCAGAAAAAGCCCGATTTGGAAAAAGGCTTGATTAGGAGTTTCCATTCGAAATACGCTGTTTACATGACCTGTATCAAATTTGGAATAGTGCCATATTCGGAATACAAGTGGAAAACTAGTGTGTATGTTTAAACGTACTGAGTGAGACAGGCTAAAGATAGTACGGCTGTGCTAGAAAATCTATATGGCAATGTATGGCAATATTTTTGTGAGATACTGCGTCAATTTCCGGCTGTGTATCGTGATATGTATGATATCGTGAAGTCCTTGCCAATACCCACCCTAATCTGCAACAGCTCAGTGACACAAAAGAACATTTATGCAGCAGAGCTGTGCTAAAAAAATGATTAAAAACATGACACTTTTGGTGAACATGTGGAATATTGCACTATGCATTGTAAGGCAATGCACTGTTACAAAATCATATTGAGATACGTATCGTATCTTGAAGTCCTTGCCAATACCCAACATTAAAAAACAGTGGCGCTAGTTAGAGTAATTTTTGTTGCAAATTATCTTAAAAGCTCAATTATTGTTGGAAGCATGTTGGCAGCCAATGCCTAGTTATTGTTTTTTACACCTGTATTCTGTCTGGCTTTCAAATAAAAATAACAGGGTAACAGAGAGATTTAAAGGGCTGTTATCAATTTAATAAAAAAAAGTGAAGCACAGTGAAGTACAGACTGCCACAAAAAGAGCAGTGCAGGCGGATCCAAATGCAGTTGAAGGCCGGCAAACAGGATCAAAAGCAGATGTATTTATTGAAAATGACAAAAAGTGAGACATAGGAACAGGCAAAATGGGCAGATGGGACTAAATTTAAAACTGGACTAAATACACACTGACGAAAGGTGTGAGTTACAGTTGGAGAGATGAGCAGAGGAGCTCAGGTGTGCAGAATGAGGTGGTGGCACAGGAGAGCAGTGAAGCAGCTGATTGGCTGGGGAGAACACAGAGCAGAGCAGGGCTAACGAGGCTGATGCAGGGCAGGTGTGCAGCTGCTCGGCATCGTTTCCGAGCTCTGAGCCTCCATATGAGGGCAAGACAACTGCTGCCGTCACACACTCAATGTTTAGTTAATTTGAGAAAATGAATGAGCCTTTCTACTGTGCATGTTAAGCACGCTGAGGCCTTTTTTGGCATCTGAAACTGTTTTATAAATATAATTAGAAAGCATAAAGCCTTTATGCTTCACAGATTGTCTTGCAGTCCCAGAGGAAATCAGATTCCAATATTGAGACAATAAGCGGAATAGAGGTAATTTATTATCCCACAGCAATAACTGTTGTCAAGTGTGATTTGAATGTCCTATGGAGCATAAATAACTTTTTATTCGGACAAACTGGAAATTTTTCAGCTCCTTTAAAATTCGACATGTCCTCTTTTATAGACTGGTAAGTTATTCATCAAACGAGTGAAAATGTAAGGATGAATAATTAAAGCAATAAGAAAAGTGAAATATTCAGACGAATTCCTCATGCTGTGCAATAAAACAGCAGTTGTTGCTATGCTATCCCACTTCGCTTTGTCGTATAATGAAAGACTTTTCTGTGTGAAAGGAAACGACAACCTTTAAATCCATTCTCACTGTGGATCTGAGTGTCATTTTAAACTCTGGATGGGCCTTTCAAGCACAAATACTGCTCTATCTTCCCTGAAAACTACTCGGCCATTCTTTGACGATCCTCTGCCAGCTCACTTTTATCCATTATAACAAAGCCAGTACATACAATTTGATAAAATTACAAAGCTAAAAAGAGAAATTGACAATTTTCATCTGTTAACTTGATGTTTTTGACAGTTGCATTAGATTTTTCTGCGTTGTCACGACTCTTTCATGTCTCGAACTCACTGTCCACATCTTGGATTGTACAGCCATTTATAGGATTCAGAATGGGGATGTCGTGTTCCTGCGCGAAAGCCAGAAAAATAGACTAGATGAATGCAGCTGTTCAGGTTGTAAAGGTCCACTTATAGAAAAACCAACTTGTAAAGCAGCATATTTCTTTAGTTGGCTTAAGAAGTGTTACAGTAGTAACAATATTTCAGCTTCTGTGCTGCTGATGTTAAGTCCCTCATTGCAGGTTGTTAAAGACAAAATGAAAGAAAACTTCTGAAACAGAAATTTTCAAACATGTCATGGTAAATTCAAAGGTGTGAATCTTTATCAGCTACATGATTCGATTTGATTACAATTAGCCTAACCTGTCAGCAATTCAAATGAAAACGATTCATGATGCACCTTAAAGCATATGTGCGATGTGTCACATCCTTAATTTTCTATATTACTGCACAGTGCACCTGACTGTTTTTTCATCAGTCAATATGAGCATTCAGATAAATCTGAACTTCCCTTTTATTTAGACAGAAGTTGCACATTAGACGCCACATATTGATTTTCTATTTGTGGAGCTGCGCATCCTGTTCACTCACTCAAGACAGCGCACTAGTGAATAGCATGATGTTACATAACAGCGGCCGCAATGAGACTTTTAGTCCGTCATTAAAACCAATGAAGCAGATTAGAATTCTGTTGTCTCAGAGGGAGAATGTAAACAGGACTTTGGATGTAGCCTAAAGTAACGTTGGCTGCTAAATTGAAGTGAGCTGCAAAAACGGAGAAAGAATGTGTGTGTGTGTGTGTGTGTGTGTGTGTGTGTGTGTGTGTGCTGACATTGAGTTAGTAGCAGCAGCTCAACACGAGCGAAGCCGTTACACACGGAGCCCGATGTGGACTGCGGTTATTTTACGGATTGAAAATATGCATCCGAAAAAAAAAGGACTCAGCGTGCAGAGGCCTTAATCATAGCACCGCTAACAGCACGAGCTAATCCAGCTAACGGCTACGTTAATGCTGTGACCTCCTTTTGGTCACTTAGCTGTTGTCAAACGACTGTTAGTGGAAAATCGTGATGGTTGATTTTATACTCTGACACTTAATGTCTGCTCCCTCGTCTAAATGGGTGTTTGAAAGTTTTTTGTAAGTCTGTTGTTTTGTGTTGGCAGCAAACTTGATTATGTTGTGTCTCTGCATTGGTGACTACATCTGCAACATGCAGTGATTTCTAACAGACTCTCAAATTGACACATTTCACTAATTAAAAAACACCACAGTTGCAACACTTATTAGCATCGCTTTCACAACTTTATCTGTGAGTTGAGAGTAACAATCACTTGTAAAACATGAAGTTGCCACCTTTCCCGATCTGTGTGGAAGCTCATAAATCTGCTTCCTGAAAAAAGTAAATTTTGTGCTAGCTTTATTTCTTCCTTGATGTTTGTGTTTGGATCTATACTTTTACGTCTGTCATACTGTTCTTCCTGGTTAGTCTCATCTTCCAGGTGAGACATGCAGCAGAAAAGTAGGTTTCAGACAAATCCACATATGAGTTGTTCTTTTGTTAGCAGTGTGAAGGATGGTGTGGTAGAACACTGTAAGTGTCAGCAGAGTCTGCAGACACTTGGCAGCCTCGAGATGTTTTTGGATCGGCTCCGGCACTCTCTGGGGCTCTACCACCTGATTGATGGAGCTGTTTGTTCCTAATTACTTCAGAGATGAATAACTATGCAAGGAATGTTGAAAGTGGATCTAAGGACTCTGCGGCAGCAGGTGCAGGAGCTACAGCAGAGTTTGAGCCTTAACTTCAGATTGTCTCATTGTTTCACTGCTCATGCTGTTCCTCCCTGTGGCTTGCTGTTATTGGGTCGTGGACGTTGGACGAGCCTGCTGCTAACGCTCAGGTGTCTGTGTTTGCCAGGGACTCCATTTGGGGCAGTCTGATTGTTCAGCTTTGGGATCTTTTGGAGGTTCACAAAGCTGAACAATCATTATTATGTAGCGACTTATCTAGTTCAACAGATAAGTCCGTTTTAGTGAAGCTGGTATCAGTTCAGCTGGTGTAGTAAATCAATATGTGAACAGACTGCCCATCCAGAAAAGTCGTGTAAGCAAACAATCCCTAAAAAAAATTGAAGGGGTCGGACTAAAAACAGTGAGAGAAGACAGAGTGGAAAAAGCTAATTTATAAGAGGTGCACGCTGGAGTAAGGTTTAAAAAATAAAGGAAGGATGATGAAGGAAGGTGAAGGCAGAAAATGAGAAGAAAGGACAAGAGCAGAAAGACGAAGCTGGATGGGACTGTTTACCAGGGAGCAGGTCTGTGATTACACCTCAGCAGAATTTTTTTTAGTTCAGCTCTCACATGTTATCTGTTATATGCTCTGCTACATCGATATCAGGATTCAGCTCAGCCTGCCAGCAGAAGCCTCTGTGTGGTAGAGCGGACACACTAAGCCAGAGATGGACTGAGAGATTCTGCAGGAATTGTGAATGAAGACAGCTGAGCATCAGACCTCTTGTTGACTTTGCTGTAAGAAGCAATAATCTGAACTAAAATGCAGAGCATCCTCTCTCCTCCACTGTCTCTGCCGTTTTAAATCAGAGGAGGTGTTGGAGTACTGTTGTGGTCACAGACTCACGGTGGAGCGGAGAGACTGAGGCAGTGTTCCTGTGACAGACGCCTTCACTGCAGAGGCCTCTGTCAAGGACGAAAAAAAAAAAGGGTCTGAGATTTTGCAAAACATGTTCCTCTTTCTTGCAATACCAGGAATGTTAGCTTGTGCTAGCTTGCTAAATTATCAACTTGTCCGTGAAAACAAATGGAATATTCCTACGTAGCTTGCTGTGTAGGTACAAGCAGTATAAACACACGCTTCAGTACCTCTGGTGGTGTTGAGCTCAGGAGGAGGGGCCAAATTTGATTTTTGTGTTTACAAGTTGGAACGAACAAATGCTGCTGACTCCACAGTTATTAGCCAAAATATTTCCCTTACCATATGTTGCCATACCCAATCAGACTCTGTGTAATACCCAACATGAAATCTGTTTGAAGTTTTTTTCCTCACCTTTTTTTTCTCGCCAATAATTTTGTAGTTGGTTGTTTTTATTATCAATTTCTATAGTTCTGTCCATGTTTGCTGCATTACTGAAATTGTTGGGCCCTATCATCAACATGCAGTACTTTCCACATTGGCTTTTCCTCCGTATGACACAGGCAGGCAGGAAAGCAAATGTGGAGGAGAGAGAACGTTACAAAGATCGGAATAATTCGGAACAGGAGACGGATTCTGACCAGCCAACACAAAACAAAGAGCTCAAACGAGGGGATGATTCTGTGTAACTGGTTCAAGGATAAAAACAGCTACAACAGACTCGAACACGATCACGTCAGACCATGTTCCCGTTTTCAGCTTGTATTCATTTTGTCTGTATTAAAGTGTTTTGTATTGACCTTCTTCCATTCTAACACTTGTAAATTCTACATCGTGATATGTGTTTTTATCTGGACTTATATCGGGATATGAGATTTAGGTCGTATCACACCCTCCTGTTGGCCAGTAAGGTGACTGCTAAGCAATCCTTTCATTCCATTTGATTGATTTTCTGATGATGTTGTTTGTATAACACAGCTCTTCCTGAAGACGTTGATATGTTGACATTTTCCCTGTAGAGACGTTGGTGAAACACTGAGGTTGTGGTTCAGTGGTTTGGCCCAGGAAAAGCAGCTTCCGCTGAGATTGCTTGTCTGAAAAGCAGCCATGTCTCCAACATAATAGACATAAGCCTTGAGGGGCGTTGATGGCAGCTTGAGGATGAGCAGGGACATAAATGCTTGCATGATACAAAAATAGCTTGGACATTGAAAAACAGACCAGAATGGTGAAGGAGAGGATGAAGACTTCTGAAGCAAACATGTTCTAACACTGTGGTTGAATCTCTCTGGCTGCATGCTGATTCTAGTCCTCAGGGGCGGTCCGGCAAAAACACCCTTTGTTTTTCACTGAATCAAAGAAGATTTTCATTTTCCTCCTGGTAGTAAAACCAAGGTTCAAGGGTTATGTGTGGAATCTTTGCTACTCCAGATTTGAAACTAAAATTACTGACATAGGGAAGAATCTCATGGCAGCTTGGTAATTTTCCATTTATCTGAAAGGGCTTTTCTAGGAATTGCTTATCGGAATTTTTGCCCTGTTTGCTGTAAACATTCTCACTCTGACAGGCCGACACTGTTCAGTCCGCTTCATAAACACAGAAGGAGCTCCATCTAATCTGTCATATAGAGCTGTGATGAAGGATTCACTGTGTGAGCTCAAAGGAAGCTCTGTGCCTGTACCTGTGTGTTTACCGCTCTGGGCGGGGCCAGAGTGCGACTCCTGTTTGGATAACTTGGTGGATTTTTGTGCATTCAGCACATCACACACACCAGAATTTGTCCTTTGCTTTTTTAAGCCCGCTTGTGGGATGGATTGTGGTCAGCATTTACAGAGAAGTGATACATCAGTGGTGTAACATTTCAGGGGTAAATAAAAACAGGTTTCATTTGAGCTGTTGATGTTTTGCTCTGTTTTTGACCACTCGTCACGCAGGCATTGATATGTACGCTGATCGCGGACCTTTGCATAAGAAAACAGTGCAGCCAGTGAAAATATGTCTTCTTTTGACACCGACTGTTTTTCCACCAGGAGAGACTATAAACAAATGAAAAGAACAGATCAAAAAATTTGAGGCGATTTTATTGTAAGTTAAGAGTAGACTTTTGCGCTTAGACCCCGGCAGGAGGAAGGTTACAGGAGATGTAGTCTTATGAACTAGGTGATTCAAACATGGAGGGGGATTTCCCCCGAAGCCTAGACACTTGTGCTGGTGGTGCTGAGAGGGAACTTGATGTTGGAACCAAGTCATGAGGCAGAACTTCTGATCACTGGGTTTGACTGGAGATGTTCAGGCTTTTATGGTTAAGGTGGTGATGGGGGAGGGGTGGGTCATGAAATCTGTGACGCTGAAATGACAGCAGGGATCGAGAACATTATTGAAGGTTGATGGCTACAAGAGAGCCTGTCAGGTTGTGATTGGATGGAAACAGATTGAATTAGTGTGGTGTCAGGTACCGCAGCAAACCATTATGATGAACAGGACGTGCACAGAGACAGTTTTCACTAATCCTCATTTTGACACGTTTGACACCTGCTCATCCCCTCAGTGAATATCCTATAATTGTGAGTGTGTCCCACGAACTAACTTTGGTACAATAGCTTGCCAATACAACAACAAAAACACCAATTTGTGCATTTAATTGAAAAACACAAAACTCATTTTTCTTTAACTGACTCTCTCCATGATGCATGTGATGTAAAGGATGACACATAACTGCTACATGCCATTTACACAGCACATGTTTTTGCATCAAGCAGTAGATGTTTGCTGTAGTTTCGGCCTCGTTTTTATATCACAATGGCGTGCCGACATCCCTGAAACCACAAACTGTTGAATCTAGGTTCCAGAGTGTAGGTTTGTGAAAACTCAACGTTCTTTCCAGCTGTGTAGACTGGCAAAAGCCTGTGACAGCGGTGACTACACTAATGCTAATGTTAGCGCTAGTCAGTGCATTCCGCAATAACCACTGCCAAACTCCGATGAAGCTCTCAGTGCACCCAAAGCAAGCATCTCAACCTGACATCAATGCAGTTTTTCCATGAAGGTGAAAATGCGTAGTAAACAAAAAGGTATGACTTTTAATTTGTTGTTTTTACATATTTTACAATCCAGTTGTCTCTCTGTCTCTTTCATATGGTGACATGATAAAGATCAAGAAATCTTTCGGCTAATGTGCCGGCAGTTATTCCTCAGCATCTCCTTTGGGGAATCCGCCAGCTGTCAGAGCTACAAAAATGACATGGTCAAACATTCAACTTGTCTGTAACTCGAAACAAAAGTGCTGCTGTTGTGCGCTATTTCAAAATACCTATCAAAGAAAAGTATTACATAAAGATGGAGTCAACAAAATTCCAGTGAATTACATCAGCTCCTGTGGTTCCTGTTAGGGCTCATTTATTCACCTCTCATGCTCATGTGAGTCCTTGCAGCCTTCTCACAACGTGAATTCTCATCTGCATTCATCTCTCCTCTGCCTGTGGCTCTGCATCCAAACACCTTCCCGGTGGGGTTTGCTGTCTGCGTTTCACTGCATCCCTCATTGATTTGGCCTCGTTGGTGAGCTGAGGAGACCTCCACCTGGGTCAGCTCAATCTGAATCCCTCTTTAGGCTGCAGGCTGCAGGTCTCAAACAGTTCAGATGCCTCATCTGATTATTTTCAGAGCCTGAGGAAATAAAAACAGTGTGATAGGATAAAGTTACTATTTCATTGCGTGTAAAGAAACTGTCTCTATCTGCCTCAGCGCCCTTGGCCTTTTGGCAAGACCTTCACATGCTCAGCAGGAAATAATGTGGAAAAAACAGCAACATCAAAGCCCTGAAGTCAAGTTAGCAGATTGGGGCGGATACTAATAAGGCGAACTATGATCAAAATACAGCGCAATTACTTTATATCAGACCAGATTTTAATTTAATGAACTATAACTAGCTGAAAAAGAACTTAAAATATTCTATTCCAACATTTATAGAGGCAGACACACTCTGTTGGACCCCATCCTTTCTTTTGTCTCACCCCCCCTCCCCCTCACACACAGCATGTGTCTCATTATATGT
>JAPZDX010000025.1:18571331-18587132 GCA_029783625.1 Naso annulatus
GTTAATGAAGTAAAACCTGAACAATCAAGCCAGTTGTCAGCTGGACAAGTGAGAGCTGTTTGTCAGTTCACACATTTTCACCCTCAACTTAATCTCATGTCTGTAGATTGAAGCCTCTTGTCTGTTTGTCCCTGTGGTATTTAAGTATTCCTGCAGCTCTGGACATTGAATTACCCTGTTGTTCCCTACATACACAGATACAGTACACACACACACACACACACACACACACACACACATACGTCCTGCATATGACCTTCAGCTTGCCATATGTTTAACACAGTCTTCCTCCCAGCTCATCACATATAGAAGCTTGGTCAGAATCTCCTTGGTGTCATATTTTGCCACACTCGCGTCTCTTTAGTGTCTGTTTGCTGTGTGACTGCTGAAGCCTTCCTGCCTTTATAACAGGTGGTGTTTGTTGTTGTCACACAATCACACTTTTGGTCCAGTTTTGAGTTTTACCTTTCACTTGACTGGACGATGTGGCAAAAATATCATATCTTGTTGTTTGCATGCTAGGATCACAACCTGATTTTATCACGATTCTTTAGTTTCAGTTCTTAGTTCTTACAAAACTATTTTACAAGTTACGGCAAATGCAGGGCCAATCGTTTTGTTTACAAACGTATGGTAGGTTTATTTTTGGTTCCTGGTTCCTTAAAAAAGTCACCAATGACATTCTCCTCATGTCACTGACATCCTGACGTCTGGACGTTGAATGAGACCGTGCAGACCAAACAGCTGTTTCTGTGTGTGAATACTACGAAGCTGTACAACACGACTTTATACACCACGGGATGGGTTATGAATACAGACGCTACGTCAACAAATTTTCAAACTTTCACAGCTGATACAGTGCAGAGATGATTATACTGGCCATGGTTTATATTGCCATATTGATTTTTTAGCAAAGCCCCACAGTGTTGATATTGAGAACCTGTGAAGGCCAACTAAAACTGATCAGGACTCGATAAAGAATCAGAACGATATGCAGAATCGACATGACAGTGGTATCAGTAAAACCTCGTGTATGAAACTGTGGCTCAAACACAACATATAGTTCATGTAACATGATCCAGTTCACGTCTCTGGACAACAACGTGGTCTCTTATTTCAAAATAATAGCCTACATCACATCAGTGACAGCAAAGTTAAAAAAACCACTAAAAATTAATGAGAAAGCTCTGCCAATGTTATGACATACTGTAAAAATTCCAAAGTTCAACATATGAAATAGACGCATGTTTTTTTCCCCAAGATTTAGAGGACAATGTTGATACAATCTTATGTCTGCAGGGATGGGAATCAATATGTAAAATCTGTCTGCTCTGTTCACTCACCAACTCCTTGCTAAATGACTGTTTTTAGAGAATGTAATAGACTTTTAGCTAACTTTTTATGGCTGAACAATTTGTAATATAAAAACCTGATCTGTATATAAACTTTGAAGCCAGAAAAGAACCGAGCTCCAAAGGGGGAAAACTGTGGAACCCAGACATAATAAGGAGGAGTGCCTCCAGAGCAGCAGTGTTTAGAGACCAATATAACCGCAGTGATTTATTACATCACTGATCCAAAAACGATTGCTCTGTTTCCAGGTCATTTGCCCAATTTGCCTGTAAAAGAGGGTTTCTAGTGAACAACATGCAGCTTACATTGACTGGAGACGTCAATTATGAATGATATTTAGCGTAGCTTATTAAATGTGTTAAAATGATCCAGAATGTCTGACAGTGATTGATGCAACATACTGTGTGCACCTGTATTACCTTCTTTGTGGCCCCGAGGAGAGATGAGATGACTTTGAAGATCTTTTCACAGCCTCAGTGTGATGGCACGCTATCGTATCCACAGAAAGTGCCTGCTGTGACTTAATGCTGTGGCAACGTGCCTTAAAGGCAGCGATAACCCTTTTCATTGACACTCGTGTTTGCTATCTAGAGATTTCTTTCTGCAGTTCTTCTTTAGTGTGGCTGCACATTTATTTTTCTTTTTGCACGTTTTTCTCATGCCCATAGTATCTACAATAATCTAGCTGTCATCTTTTTGATGTCAGAGTTGACGGAATGGTTTACATAGCTTCATCATTTGTAAATATATTTATTTGTAGTAATAATGACTCGGTGGTTTGGATATAAGTGTGCTCAAAATGTGGCAACTCTGTTATTCAGCGGTGCTGGTCTAGTTAAGCCAGCCAACCCCATGATCTCATGTTCTGCTGCAAGACAAGATGGACTCCACTTGGACTTGGACTGCACTTATGTTGAAAGTAAAACTTGGAGTACGAATGTTCTTAATCCTGGTCCAGTAACAGCATTAAACCTACAGCATTTTTTTAGAGTCAGCACCCTTCTTGTCCATTATGCTTACTGCAAGTTGGGTGCTATGTTAAATTTCCCCGTCAGCCCATCAGCCGGTGATGCACCAGCACACACACTGACGCTACGTCGTTACCACAGTAACCACAGTAAGTGATGTCTGGAATCTGCTGCAACAATCTGTTCTGATCACTTGCAGATGACAGTGTGGACACTCGGTCTTAAATAACTGATGATAGAAACAAAACGGGTTTGCTTGCGGTGTGAACAAAGCATTGGAGGCCAGTTCATCGAAGGTTTTCTTTGCGACACGGTGGATAAATTAGCCACATTGTTTTTGTTTGTTTCTGCTGTTTACGCCTCCCACACTGCTGTTTTGGGCCAGTTTACTCAGTTAATTAGAAGTGTACCTTTTGGAAAAATGTGCAAGGCCATCACTAACAATATTTTCTTGCCTCTGGGTGATCCACCAAGTTTGTTTGTAAGAGTCCTCAGAGAAGTCTCACCTCTCAGTTCAGCAGAGTGAGCCCTCCTGGCTCCAGCTGTTCAAACTGCTTTTCTTGGCGCAGTCAATTTTTTGTTTCAGCACTGTTCACAACAAGGTGTTGGTTTAACTTTCTCCAAATAGTGTGTTTAATAACTTAAAAAACTGTCAAACTCAACTGTATTAAATGTTGTTGTTTTCTCAGATTGGTAAATTGTCAACATGGACATTGACTGAGGAAGTTCGGGCTTGTTGTAGCTTAACGCGGAGTGTCTAATTAAAAAGTCGGCGGACCTCCAGGCAGTAGATGCTGCCACTTGGCTGGTTGTTTTCTGTTGTCTAATCTCTCTGTTAGCAAGATAATTAATGGTCATGTGGCAGGGGATCCCACAGCCATTAGTGGAATGGATTCAGTTTGTTTACCCAACTTCCTCGTCCTTGTCCTGTACTTTCTTAATGAAGATGTGGGCAAGGGCAAGCCATCACCCTGGTTATCAGACATTTGGGGCTGTGGAATCAGTCGCTCCGAAAGAATTCATTATTGTCACATGCAATCATACTCATCTGAAACTGAATTGGTTCTCTACATTAAAGCCTTCCCTGAGGAGCGTTGGGCCGCCACTGTGTGGCATTCAGGAACCAACGTGAGCTGGAAGCCATTTCTTTCTTCAAGGACTCCAATGAGTGACATAACCTACAGAGTAATGACAGAAGTACTCTCCATTAGGATTAGCTTTCATGCAGTTCAATGGTTACATTCTCATCAAAACTCTCTCTCAAAATAAAAATCAGTAAGGAATGATAATTTTGCGTAGTGCACTTGAAAATATTTGTGCATTAAGATTTGACAGTTTTTGCCATAAAAGTCAAACACCAGAATGGCAGCGATGTTCCTTGATATAAATTCTTACACAGTTTATTCAGAAAGTTAATATAGAAATTCATTCAGTTTGCATTTGTCAAGGTAACACGTTTTTTTCCCAGAGAGTCACGGACTCCTCCAGTGGAACACATAGCCTGCAGGTAAACAGACCAGTGTGGAGATGAGAGATGTGCCCAGGGTAGACTTGATCCTTTGGGGACGTCACGGTTCAAATCTCCCAGCAGAGCAACTAGCTGACAAAAGCCTTGGCAGAGATGAGCTGACAGATGCTTTGACAGTCTCACATTAGCCCTCCACACAGCTGAAAGGTAGAAAAATGTACAAAGCTTAATAAATGAACAGTATGAGGCAGAGAAAGGGAGAATATCTCACTCTATGTGTGGTGTCTGAGCCAATGTGTGTACATTACAAGTGAACTCGAATTATATTTGCATGATGAGTGGGTGGTTTTAGCCTGGACTAGAAAAATGTACATCTTTGCTACCTCAGTGGTCAGAAATGAAAGCCTAGAGGAAGGTTATTTTCCTGTGTTCCTTCAGTGGAGTTGGTCATAGGGCAGCAACAGGCCAGAGTAAAACCTCTGAGCAAATCCAAGGTGTGAATGCCTATTTATAAACTATATAGTTATAACTAGCCGCAGGTGTGAACCAAATAATATGTGGAAAGGCAGCTTTCAAGTTAAGCATTACATTGTCACATAAAGACGCAACACATTAATATAAAACTCACAAGATGCTATTAGCATAGAGTTTGATTTTCCTAAGACCTTCACAAATACATACAAGTATGTCTTCAATGCATTTTGAAGTATTTAGGCCTTGATGGTGTTTTACCTGATATTTCTCAAAAGTTTCATGCTTTTAAAAATGAAATCTTTCTTTCATTTTGTACAACAGAGGTATAAAAGTTATTTGCAGCAAACCACCTCATCTAAACCTTGAACTTCCTTGGCTGATAAATCCAACAAATGCATTATGGCCAGGCTCAACTAACTGACAGTTTTATTTATGTACAATATGTATGAGCTAAAACTGAGTGTACAGGTGTGTTCCCTGGCTGTGCAGGTGGGTGACTGCTGAGGACAATCAAAGGAAAACACAGTGCCAACTTGAAAAAGTTTGACTCTGTAAACACCAGGGCTGCACGATTCTTACCAAAATGTGAGCTGAGATCACGATTCGCTCACACGATAAGAGACACCTGCTGTCTACATGGGGCTATCTACAGACATAACCTGTAATAAGGTAAACTGACTTCTGCCTCCTTCCTGCTTGTCTACACGTGACACTGCTGACGCCGTGTCTGGTTACTGTGGCAACGGTGAGTGACAGTGGAGCGCTGTAAATAAGGAAGAGAAATGTGAGAGGTGATTGAGTTGTATGGCTGCATAAGTGGCTGATCTCTGGCCTATCTGCTATTTACTGTGTGAGTGTGACTGAGAGCGTCTGGGATTGTTGTAAATAAGTGAACACGTGAACACAGCGTGATCTGAATGCACGGGGAAATACAAACAATAATACCACAGTTAGTTCCGGCCCAGCAGTTTGATTGGCTGAGAGATGTTTAAAAACGTGATGATGTTTCACCACCACATCATGGTTGCTTCACTCTGTATTACTCTGCATCAACGCTTACGCGTTGTCATGGCAACATTCTAAATTACAACTTCGATCATCAGTTACACTGAAACGTTAATTCTTTCAGCTGCTTCCAATCCACCAACCTAAAACATGGATTTCTTTCAAAATATAACATTTGAACACAAGCTGTTTCCACCAATCACAGCCTCAGGGCCACCGCCATTCAAAAGCTGTCAGATGAGACTTGAAGTGAGGGAGATCGTGACAGTCAGTGGGCACCCGTAAGATGTTGCTTTAACTATGTAACATTACTGTAGAGTTGCGATGGAGATGTGTGATAGTAATTATGCCTGATGATAGTCGCACCATTCAAAAATAAGGTTTGTCTTGCAGGTCTGAGAGCTCGTTGAAAAGTTACAGGAAGTCATCCATGGACAGCTAAGAAAAGATGGGCCACGTTCTGTCTGTCGATCCTCAGAATCGGCCCGTCAAGCCTCAGTCAGCTCTGCTTTCACCCGACACTTACTTCACTGGCTGCACAATCAACAGCGACATGCAGATCAATTTGTATACTGACACAAAGCAGCGTAGTGCCTGCTGCGAGTGCCTGGCGCAGCAGCAGCCTGTGTGCGCTGCGTTGCCAAGGCAACAGTGAGAGTTTTATCCTGAGGGAACAGTTTTTGTTGGTGGAGCCAAATAAAATACTTAAATAATCTATTTTGCCACCTTTCTTCAACATTTTCTTACTCAGCATCGCTATTTAAACTGTTGTTGTAGGCACGAGGCCGCATCACTCCCGCTCGTTTGATATTGCTTGTGTGAATCGCTGTCATTTAGAAACATGATGGCATGTACGTATGAATCGAAATCTTGATTTCTTTTTCAATTGGGCAGACATCAAAAACATTTAAAAATGGAAGTCTTTGCAACTTTTCAACTGTTTTTGCTAATTTTCTGTCTTTGCAATATGAATTTGAACTCAGTTGAGACTGATTCGCTCTTTTTAGGTAAAAATAACAAAAAAAAAAAAACCAAAACAAAAAACAGGATGATTTTTAGTGAAAATCTGTAACAACCAAAAATTAAGAGCCCAATAAAGATGTTGTGGTCTGTGCCAAGTCAGGAGGCATTGAGATTTTTAGCTGATAGTCATTTTATCACTTTATCTGCTTTTATGTTGTTTTGTGTCAGTATGTGCCTCACAGCAACAACTCATTAGTCCTGTCCTTAACTGGCAGAGACATTTGCCTCGTTTTCACTCATTTTAAATGTGCTATGTTGGTCAGGGGACCTCGTGCTGTGCCGCCGCTGGCGTTGGCCTGATGTGAGTGGCTTATCGAGGGAGGAGCCTGATTGCAAAGAAGAAAAGAGTCTTTGAGGCAAGTGAGCTCAAACCTGACAAGCCTCCACACTGCACCCTTATTTAGATGGCTTTTTGTCACTGTTAATTATCTTGCTATTTTGCTGCAGTGCCACTGCAAAATAAAGAAGCACGGGTTTGATGCCAACTGCTGCTCTTCTATTTCTTTGCTCGAGACAGCCCGAGTGCCCAAAGCTTTTTTTTCCTCCACTGTGGTTACTCAAATGAACAGTTTCAGAGAAAAACAGGTCAATGTACTGTGACTGCCTCTAAGGAGCTGAAACAACAAGATGCTATTTTTTCCCGCTCAGTCCAGTGTTAAGCATACACATCAAGAATTTTCCAAATTTAGACGCATGAAACATTTTCCTTTGGCTTTATTCAGTACAGTGAGTTTCTATATTTTGCTGTGCTACTGTGGAAGATTTCATATAGACTCTTTGCCGTGCTAGCGTCTGTGTTCACTATTTCCTTTTGTTTTGATGATATTAACTATGTGGAAATGAATAATCAAGCTGGTGAGAAACCACTGGTTCATTAGCCCATGCCATGAATCATTTAGCTTCCAGCGTCTTCATTTCATTTGCTTTAAATTGTTTTTTTCTTCTACTGTGATCAAATCGGTTATGCCTCCCACGGCAGATTAGTGTGGTGGAATACTAGCACTGCACCAGAACAACCGAAAGGAAAAAATCAGCGTAACACCTTCAAGTTGAACAGTCCTGACACCAGATAAGGCTTTTAATTCACCATATCACAGAGGACGTGGTGCTATCCTCCGTCGGGCTGTGAAGGAGGGATCAGGTGGCGGAGGTCCCATGTGATCAGTGAGATCTTATGAAAGTGCATTCAAGGCTGGTGGATTAATCACAGACTGCTCTGCTCGTCCTCTCACATATTTTACTGCCTTTTGTTTGTTTGTTTGTTTGTTTCTCTTTGGTATTTGGCTCGTCCACATCTGGTTGTGACTCACCAGGCTTGCAGGTCTGAGGTAGACGGAGGCTCTGGTTTATAACAGCCATAAAATGGCACAGAGGGCAACGATGGAGGGCTTCCCCATGAATTACTGCTGCATTAATTTGCATTGACTGTCATATTTCTTGAAGAGCCATTTCTGTGCTTTGCTACAGGGAATGAGCTTGCAGGGACTTTATATTACATTGTGTATGTGAAGAGCTCCCTGCAAATATAAATCTGTGACTCTGGCTTTTCCTGGAGTACTGATTTTTCATCTTTTTAAGGGTTGTCGTCATTTTTATTCTTTTTCTCACATATTCATAGAGTTTTTTCAGTGCTTTCTCAAATAATCATCTTGTGTGATTCACATGTCCCTGGGTGATCTTTTCGGAGTGAAAAGAGGTTAAGCTGCTTAAGCTCTCTTTTTATATCAACACTCCTCCATTATTATAGTTTGGATAAGATGAGAAACGGGCCTCAAGTAATCCTGAGAATAATTAAAACTGTTCAGCTCAGATTCCAGGTTTAAGTACTGTGACGCTGAAAAACAGTGCTGAATTTTTTATATTCTACATATTACTGTAAATTTTGTTTTGATAAATTGTGTTATCAGACACAAATACCTCTATTTGCGAAGATTAGATCCAAAGTTGTTTTTTCAGTTCAGTGTTGTCAATGACAACGTCACTGAAAATCCCTTCTAGTAATTCAGGAGGATTTTTATCTAGAAAACAGTTACTATGTGCTTTACGAAGTAGGATTTATCAGCAGCAAAACAGAGATAAAAGTAAAGATGCACTGCTCAGATTTTAGAGGATTGGTATTGTTGCCAGTTGTGACCTGAATAAATGTGAACTCCACTGATTTTACTCATGAAAGCCTGCGCACAGGTGTTACGGAGTATGTGAATAAAGTTGAATAAAGCTGTTCGTGGTTTAGGACTGAGCGACACAGAGTGTCCCATTTGATGGCAATGAATCAACATTAGTCGAGAATGAAGGCTACAAGTTTTGAAATGGAAAATATCAAAAAACAAACAAACAAAAAAAGCTAACCAGACCTTTGCAGCCCGCTCCTCCTCTCTGCGTGAGGCTCGTGGTTCAGGGCTACGCTAGTCGACAATAGCTCAACATCAGAAATCTCCAGCTGTCAGTCACTTGTGGCTAAAAATAGCTGCAAGATTTTGACAAGGAAAAAAAATGCATCAAATAAATAAAAAGGAGAATATCTGTTGATCTGCTTCATTGAGTTCGATCCTTTCGATCAAAACTGTGAATCCTAAATCGAACCCCTAAATTCTGCCAGATGTGTGTGCAGTCGGTCTCCGCTCCGCCACGGCAGCAGAGGTGACAGGTTTCACCCTGTGTGTGAGCCTCCGCTGGCTCCGCTGTGTTGCGTCTCTACCCGGCGATACACAAGGCTTCTTTATGCAGCAGTTCAGCACAGAGCGGGTCAAGCTGGACAGGAAGTTAGACTCACATTAAGACATCCAGTTAAGTTTCAGAATAAAACGCTTTGTGTTGATGCCAAATCGAATTTTACTAAACTTTTCAGAGGTTGCAATTGCACTTGATTGTATAATTACTGTGAAATCTTGCTGTCTTGCGGGTTTAGCTGTCTGACCTCGCTGCGCTCTGACAGGCTGCTGGCGAGGGCTGACGAAGCTCAGTGCAAACTCGCAGTGGAGCCGTTCTGGAACGCACACACAGCCGTGGAATCCATGGTAACTGGTTCCATTGCATGATCCTCGGTAAAAAAAAGTCTCCTCATCATTGTCTATGGCTGTCCTCAATACCTTTTTTTGGGGCTTTGACGTTTTTATGGCAATACTTCAATTGTAAACAAAGGTACAAGTGAAGGGGGCACGGCGCTCACCACGTCTGTAACGTTAGTCTGCTTGAATGTGCGCTCACATCAACATCGAGCTTCACTCACTCGCTGTCGCTTGCTCCCTGTCAACCATCCTCGCTGCACGGGCTTTCCAAATGTTAACTAACGTTCTCATGATAATCCTCCTTATTACAATATCCACTTCCAGCTCGTCCATCTGTGTTTCAGTCGGTGTAAACGTTCCGTCATTTCATTTGGTGTCTGGGTTCTTTTTTAGCTGGTAAACTAACTACAGCCATGGACTATAGGGATAATAATCTTCTGTCCTGTTTTTTGCCACCAAAAACTGTGGCGACGTAACTGAAACTTATACAGAAAACATCTGGAGTGTCGCATTTCATTACAGAACTATTTACTGAACAACAGACAAACATGAGCAAACACGTGGCATTGTGTTGTTTACTTTTTTTTTTCTTCTTCTAACATTTACAGCTCTTATTTGGTCGACTCTAACTCTGGACTGTATCTTACTGCCACCTTGTGGTCTAACATTCAATACTGATTTTGCTGTCGATTGCCAAGGCAGTGATTGAAGCTCTGAAGCTTTGAAGCATTTGGGTCAGTCCTATGTGTCTCATTATAAAAGTCAGTGTTTCTGCTATTATATTCATCCAGTTGTGACTACTGAAGTTTTAGGCCTTATCTTGGAAGATAATAAATGGGAACAGAAAAAGTTGTGTGGATGTGCCTGTAAAAAAAAAAAATCAGTAGTTTAACGATATATCTAAAAATTTTCACTCTTCAAACTACGTGTTTTTCATTCCTAATTTATAGACCAAACACTGTACGTTGTGTTCGTCAAGACGCTTTGAAAATCCTGCTGTAATGTTGAATTGCTAACATTAATTTGCCGTTGCAAACATCTGCATACAGTTTTCCTCATTTGATTGAGTTACAAGAGGCTTCAGAGTCCAAATCCCTCAGTCTTCTCTTTACTCCGCTGGTGTTTGTTGAGAACTTGTGTTTTTTGTATTTCTTCTACATTGGCAAATGTTTTTCTGATCACATTTGTAGTCACTTCATTACTAGTCACTACATGTTGTCTGTTGCAGTTGATGTTGATCACACCGAAACCCTTTTTTCTTTCAGTGGCTGGAGGTCAGATCAGCTGTCGGGGGTGGGCTTGTGGTGTGAAAACAGTGAAGGGTCTTCTTTGGGTCAAAACAGAGAAATAGCCCAGACCTTTTGCCAGCTGCTGTCAGACAGGTGGCTTACAGGAGCGCTGCGAGGTATTTAGAAGGCTTAACATGTCTGGCTGTCAGTAGGGTCAGTCTCTCATAATAAAACGTCCCTGCTAATCTTTCTGAAATGTCTCCACACGTAAGCAGCACTGCACTCATTTACACATATGTATTTGTATGAGTATTTGAATAAAGGGAGTTTGTGCATTATTAAAAAAAGTCTAATGTTTGCAATATTGTAAACTACTGCCTAATATTTGTATAAACTATATACTAATGCCGAAACATTAATACAAATGCCACTTTAGTGAAATAACCCAGTTTTTAAACTTCTAACCCTGAGTCTGTTTGAAGCACTGTGTTGTATCATGAAAATTAAATTATCCAGGTGTGAAATGTCAGTGTTGCCTCGATGACAGCTATTATCAACTCAATCATTTCAACCACAGGGTGTGAACCCTGAGATTCAGTTTGGGATATTAAACGTGCAAAGTGTTGGTGCTGCAGGGTCCTTCATAATTTTGCTTAAATGATCTGTCTTGGTTTCTTTTTCCTCAGCAGTTCAATTATAATAATTTAATTATAATCTTTGGACAGGTGGGTTGTCCGTCTCCCTTACAGCAGTAATGGAGTCTGGGATCAGGTCATTTCCTGTCTCCAAAGGTTGATTCTTTTCTTGCCATTCTACGATTGTGAGCATCAATTCTCATGTCATTTATTCAGCTCGTGACCAAATGGCAATTCCACATTGTTTAAATGTTCACCGTCAATCTTTATGCTCTACCAAAAGCAAGAAATAGTGCAAAGAGCTGAGACTTCTGGTGTCAACAGGTTTTTGAGCCACCATACTGCATTTCTTCCATACATTACCTCAGACAGGTCAAAGTGACAACAGGAGGAAATGGGGAACAGGAAGCACCCACCTCACAGTGGAGGAGATTGGGAACCTTTGAAGTTCCAAGGTGTTGAGAAGCCAAATTCTTCATCTGTTTGTCATGAGACGTGTTTACTGGAGCGACACAGGGAGTCTGTGTTGGTTTCTGGACCTCATTTAGGGCCAAAACGTCGACTGAGGATTACTTCTGCCTGTTGTCAGAAAAAATACCCTGAGGCTCACTGATGCAACCTGAGGTCTGTCCCCAAATCTGCAGACCTCACTGCCCGTTTGACGGACTGTTGATTTTTTTTTTTTTTTTTTTTTAATGTTGTAGGAAGAATCCTCCTGGCATCTCCACTATTTCAATTAATTATCAGTCAGTGAAGTTGTTGCAACAGTGTAAATATCTTGGCACTGTTATTATCTTGGTTTCCATCTCGCTGTGAAGCGAATCTTTGAAAGTTCACAAAAAAAGGGGAAAAAAGAAATGTGAATTAGGAAACAAAACAAGTGGTCGTCCTGGCAACGAACAACTTGGCAATGCAGAGAGAGATCTGCAGGAATTCCTTTCAGTTTGGCAAGTTGTAAATGTCCTTTCAGTTCAGCTTGTAGTGGCCATGTTTGATGCTGTCCGGAGATGAAGACAGAGAAATGCAGAGTTGATGATGCATGAAGAGAAACCAGAAAGATGTCACGTGAGTTCAGTGTTAGCTACATTACAACTTATTCGGCAAATGTGTTTCCATCCCCCAATTAGCGCATTAACTCTTTTTCCCATAAGGCAAAAACCACCTAAAGGGAGTGTACACACTTTTTTTGCAAATGAGAAGGTTTTTATGCGAATCTTTACGTTAGCGTCACACTTTTCTGACGTGATACCTTCAAGCAACATGGTGACGCTCTGTAAAAAAGCCCATCAGCGTATGCACTTTTATTGTAAGCTTTGAAGTTTTAATGTGGACAGCACCGTCAGGAAAATGTTTGTTGTGTTACTCTTGTTTTCTGGAATCAGTCCTCACATTCTCTTTTATATGCTGGTCCGGGTCACTTTTACTAAAGAACAAAAACCATTTGCAGGTTACTGTGAGAGAGTGTGAGAAAATCGCAGGGGTGATCATGAATGATCTTCATGAAACTTATGAGGTACATTCTTTAAAAAAGGCCTAGTCCATCTGGGCTGATCCAAGCCACGCCCTCTTTAATGGAATCATGTTGCTCCCATCTAGGCGAACAGACATTTTGTCAAAATGCAGAACTAACAGACATAAAAACTCACTTGGTCCCACTGCCATTGGCCTTTGAAATCATCAATCGTAGTTGGTGAACCTATCAGATATCATGCTATTTATTAGCCGTGAAACGGTACTCAGCCACCTCCCACTTAGCTCAGTTCACTCTGACTGACGTTACTTACCTGAAATCAATGTTTCTTTGCCGCTCTAAAACAGTGCTCAGAAAGTTGCGCTGTGCTGCAACTGTCAACTACAATTTTTTAGGAGCAGTGAAGAAAAGTGGAAAGAGCTGACAGAGCTAGCAAAATGTCTGCAATCAGCAATATTTTTCAGTGGAAAGTCAGAGGAGAGAGTGTAAGGATTAGTTTTCTTATGTGCTGGTATTGGATCAGTACTCAGTATCGGCTGATCTGCAAGTTTGGGTATTGGGAAGGAAAAATTGTATTTAAACATCTCTAAAATAATTCTTTGTGAATACACTGTATTAATTTTTATGTTTTGTTGTTTTTATTGTTGGCAGTACAAGAAATAGCTCCTTGGGGATAATAAAGAGACCTCAAACCTTGAAACATTAAAAACTGATCAGAGAAACGTGGACAAACACGGAGACGGGAAGCTCTGTTCATCCTGCAGCAGTTTAAATGGCTGTACAGCGCTGCGCTTTGTTTATGTCTTTGTTACGGAGCTACTTTCAGGATGATTCAGCATGCCTTCCTCTCTGTCATGCAGTGAGTCGCTGCTTCACTTCAGCATGTATTCTTAAAAATTCAGGGCATCTGAATAAATCAAATAAATGATTGAATCTCTTTTTCTGTTTGCACGTCTGCAAGTGGACTGAGCTGCACTCTCCGCTGGGTCGGCCTCTGAGTCACTAATGAAGTCAGTGCTAATAACTCAGCATGTAACTTATAAACAAGAGCTGTTGAACTAGTGCCGAAGGCAATAAATGTTTAATTTGCAGGAATAATATGTCTGGATTTCCCTTTCCTTAATTCATTAAACGTATTAGGGCTGCCACCAGTCTGTAATTTGTTTTTTTTCTAACAAGGCGAATGGTCCAATAGGACGACTGAAAATCACATCGACTGTCATGTTTCCACAAAAATATTAAGTTACAAGTGGCTTGGTCCTAGGAGTATTTCCATCCGCACAGATGCATCTGAATGACTATAAATATTTCAGGATATAGAAATACCACAGGCAGCAGTGATCTCTATGATCCGCTGCTCTTCCACAGCCACACAGTGCTGCTCGGTACTTTGATCATAAAGGTGACACCATTCTATAGAGTTTATGGTTTTCAATATAGCTCAGACTGGAGTATTTATTGTATGTAGTTTAAAGAATATTATGGACGTGTAGTTAGTGTAACAGAGGGATGGGACTGAGAGAAAAAAGTGCTATTAATCAGTTTGAACTGAGATTCAGTCAGATAAAGGAGAAGTGATTCAGGCAGAGTAAACTTACATTTTTAACCTGACAACCTGTCTGCTCTGCTTTCTCAGAGGAGAGGGGGGATGCCTGGTTAAATAGGGGGATGTATTTTGGCCATTTTGCTACAAAGGTTTTGCATCCCCCCCTCATCACACCTGAAATTGGCTACAGACATCAACTAATGATTATTGTCATTATTAATCTGATGATTAGTTTCTTAATCAACCAATTGATTATTCGGTACGACTTGAGGAAACAGTGAAAAAATGTCCATCACATCCTCCCAGAGTTAAAGCAAACATCCTCATACATCTAGATTTGTCGAACCAACGGTCAAAATATTCAAACGTATTTAATAAACAATGATGTACACTGGAGAGAAGCAGAAAAACATCACACTGGAACTGCGTCTCTTTTTTTATTTACTCTTGATCGAAAGCTTGTCAGTTAATTGACTGATTTAATTCTAAAAAAACTATGAAATCTTAATTTGCCTTTGATGTAAAGAGCAATTTTCTTGCATTTGATTTGATTTACAATCCAGAGTTTAACGTTCATGTTGCCCAAAGAAGATTTTAATTTCTGCAAGTAGTTTTGTGGAGTTTATGGAATAACAATGAGCACCAAAGTTCATTTTAACGCTTTTGGCTATTGTTATGACTCTCCAGCAACATTATTCAGAAATCTGACAAAGCTTTGCGCTGCACAACATGAAATCCTCTGACACCATGTAACAGATTTCCTTTTTTGCAGAATAATTTAAACGTGCATTTAAGGTCTTTAGATGCCACAGTTTTCTCCTGAGTGCCCCATCTGTGTTGCACATGTGCAGCTGTTAAAAGTAAAAAGGAGGTGACGCATCATGTTAAGAAAAAATGATGCATTAAAGTTTTGTTAAACTATATTTAATAGGCCAATGAGCCCTGCAATAGATTTGTTTTTCCTCATTGTCTGTAAAGTGATGTAGAACATAACAACATTAAGTCAAGTGGTGGAAAAAAAATCGAACTCCTGAATTTGAAATGTCATGGCATCCTTCGTGTTTGCAGAACTGAAGCTCACAGACTTACGGAGAATGACAAGCAGCCATCTGGCTGTCCGTCTCCTCAGCCTTACCCACCAACTCACTCTGGAAAAGCTTTAAAGGAGAAAGCCTGCTGTTTTTGGCACTAAAGCTCTCCCTTGTGTCAGCGCTCAGGGGTTATAATTCATTCAGATTCAGATTCCATCATATGTAATCTCAAACTCATACAGAAAAATGGAACATAAGCTTATTGTGTGTCCTGACTGATTGAAGAGAAATGCCATGACGGGCCAAAGGAGGAAAAGATGCTGAAGACGAGCATTAGTACTTTGTTTTTAAACAAACTTTGGTGTTTCACGTTTACAGTGGTAAGTTTGCACCAAATGAGTTGTTCAATTGACTTCGGTGTGTTTGGGCATGTGTGAAAACAGTAATCAAACTCGGGTGCACTCCAAAATGGCCGGTTCGGTTACGAATGAGCTCTGGTAAGGTGAGCTTCCGGTCCATATTTGATTCTTAAATTACGTAAAGTGCTAATGTGAGTGTAAAAATCAACAAGTCACAACAAACACACAGGA
>JAPZDX010000025.1:18626365-18636615 GCA_029783625.1 Naso annulatus
CCAACAAACAAGCTCTTAGTTGTTTGGTCTGCACTTTAGAGCAAACTGTTTTATCTGTTCATTAAAGAATGATTAAATGGTCAAATACAATTTGGGGTAAGTTTGTTCTAAACTAATACCAATAATGCACACATTAATATTTAGCAAATATCAGAAGGTGCTTTGATGAATTGTCAGGGTGTTTCTGTCATCTGTGCTTATTAAAGACGAGCTGAACTGCTGTTTCCAGAGCGTCCACTGCCGTGTTGTGACGTATTTGCAATTCAAACAATTAAACAACCAATGAACAGGCTGTAGGGGCGGGACATAAGTTGGAGGAATCTGACTGGAGTGTTGTTGGCAAGTGTTGTTGTTACTCCTTGGCAACCGTTGCTAGGATTTTGCTAAATTTTAACACCGAGCTAGTTTTAGTTTATTTAATATTTTCAGGTTTATACTGACAGGTGGATTGGCGTTATATAATTGGTTGAATTCAGAAAATGATTCAGCCAATAACAGCCGGAGTCAGCGGTGACATCAGGGACCAAGGAAAATTTGTTTTAAATGAAAGACGGAAGTGGCAGACCTTAATATAAAATATGAAATAATTCATTTTTTTTCATTTTGTTATCATACATTTTAAAATTTGACTACAGTAAGAGCAGGCATATAGTCTTAAAGGGCTGAAAATGCATTTTTGATTTCAGCTCGACGTTAATGAATCGATATTAAATCATATTGATCAATATCGAATCGAATCAAATCGTGAACCAAAGAATCGAAATCAAATCAAATTGTGTGATCCTTGACAACCCAGTGCTAATAAATAGAGTTTATAAACCTTCGTTTGGCTAGTTTATTGTGAACCTCCTCATCACAGGACACACCGCCAAGCGCCCAGCCGCCCCTCCAACCACCACAAGTAAATTCTCCACCTGTGGGAAACACTGTTCTTTAATTTGGGGCTCTGGTTAGGGTGAGCAGCGACAGGAAGTAAACAAATTCGGCAGCTCTGATGATTTGTCATCGCATAGTTACACTGCCACCTAACAGCCTGGCAGGCATACTACAGCGCTTTCGGTTCATGTAAACGAGGATTTTTCTAAAGATGCAGAGGAAAGACTTTTGAGTTTTGAGGAGGACTGCTCTCGTCTACACGTGGCCATAGACACAAACAACCATTCACGCTCACATTCACACCTACCGGCAATTTAGAGTCACCAATTAGCTGGCATGTCTTTGGACTGTGGGAGGAAGGCGGAGCAGCCAGAGGGAACCCACGCACACATGGGGACAACATGCAAACTCCACACAGAAAGCTCCTACCCTAGTTGGGTATTGAACTCAAGACCTTCTTCCTCTGGAGTAACAGTGCCAACCACTAAGCTACTAAAAAACAAACAAACAACAGCAGATTAATCCAAATATATATAACTGGGTGGAGAAATGGGTGGGATGTATGTAAGTGAGATAGAGCTCAGTGAATATGGCCAGGAAGATGAACGGAGATTTGATGTCCTCGGGCATTTATTTGTATTCATACAGAACAAGGAAATTAAAGCCAACTAAATCACCTCAGGCTGCCTGCATTTCAATTATAGACAGTATAAAAGACTTATTGATCCATGGCGGGGGAGACACACAGAGAGGCAGAGAGATTTTTAAATACTCATCAGTCGTCACACTCCTGTAAGGTTTTGTAAATCTGTTCTTTAATTGATTTTTAGGGAAGAGGCAAAAGCCAGCGAGCTTCAGCAGACAAGTGAAAAGGTTCAAAGTATTGGTGTGTTAATCTGAAATAAGTCTTCTTGCATTTTGCTCTGTGTTATTCCTCTAATATCTTCCGACAGTGTTCTGCTAACCTAAAGTGGTTTTTGATGTTCCATCATCTTTAAGCTGCAGTAAAGAGCATGGAGGGGCGACTGCTCAGGTTCATTCACTGTTCCACCTGACCATGATTAATGTGCCAAAGGCCCAGTTCACACCGAAACCTCATACCTTCCCCAACCCGCCTCGTCTTCCTCTCTTCTCTCTGTCAATTTGTTCAGCAACCATTGCAGCACAGAAGCTCCAGAGGTCAGCTTTCCATATCCCTCATGTTCTGTTAGAGCCGCTATTTCCATGAATGGGTTGTTGCACGAGTCCACCAAGCAGAGCCGAAAGAAAGAGGAACAAAGCGACTACAAAGAGATGGAAAACTGCTACAGAGAGACACAAAACTACAAACACACACAACTTGGCACAAAATAAAGAAAGACAAAAAAAACCCCCAAAACACCAGGGAGACACAAAACAATCACGAAGACACAACAGCACAACAAAGGGAGACAAAACAATGCAGCTATGTTGATTGCAGTCATTTCGTCTCTCTTAGTCCGTAGTCTCTTGTTCTTGTAAAGAAGCTTTCAGGAATCTTCTGCATATCTGTGGTCAGAGCCCATCGTGTCATAATCATCACAATATCTTGTTCCTTCTGTCATGTCTCTTCCTTTCTTTTTGTCCCGTTCTGTTTTTTTTCCATGTACTATCCTCCCTTTGTGCCATCTGTCTCCCCTCGGTGTCCACTGTAATGCCCCAGACGCTCTTTGTGAAAGATGGGGGAGATCACAGAGGATTTCTATCTATCTGACCCTGGCGTGCCCTTCATCTTCCTCTCACAGTTTGATCCATCACACACAAGTGCTTTTTATTGTTGTTTGGCAGCTGGCTCGAGGCCCTTGCCTCTACTTGTGTCTCTCTGCCCCTCTCATTATTACTGTCAGCCTTGCTCCGTTGGGAATAAGCCAACGTATTTGCATTTCCTCTGTACTGTGTTTTTTGTGGTTGTCTGTGAAACGCCTCTCAACCAACCAGCCAGTGTTCTTTCTGGAGCTCTGTGATCAGGTAAAGGTTATTCACTGGGGACTGTGGTCTTAAATGCATTGTTTAACGCCCTCCCAACTCTTTTGAGTATTTATTGTCAGTTGTTAAATGGTTTTCCATCAAAACATTGCAACACCTTACAGAGGCAGGGCTTTAGAAATCTATTTGGTTTAATTTAAACTTTTCCCAAGTTCCTTGATGCTGTTTTTGGATGTGACACCGTCTGTCCTCGACCCTTTTAGAACAACAGAAGTCCACTGTGCAGAGAAAATGCAATCATCTGCCTGACAAACTTCTCAGCGTGAAAGAATTAAATTTCTCCTTTTCTGTCTTGCTCTCTGATCTTTTCTCACACAACTGGCTTTATTTACACTCCTCTGAAAGGCATTCTCATCTAGTTGCTAAACTAAACACAAAACAGTCCTCCCAAATTTTTCTTATAAGGTAAGTTTCTCATTACTTTTCAATATTGCAGGACTCTGGTTTAATTGCTTTTATGGATAAACTGCACAATATTATTTTGATATGTTGTGTATTGTTATGCAGAAACCAGCAGTGTAATCTTAGTTAGCACCTTCTGTATCTACTAAATGTGAGTTTATTAATCTAGTAGATATAATAATCTAACAGGAAAACTATTTTAGGTTACCAGTTCTCTTTGATTAAAACCCCCAATAACATGTTTAATAAATACAATTAACTAAAGGATATTATAACTGTCTGTCTTGCTAATTCCTTGGATACCTTGGCAGTGACAACAAGTTTTGTCTTGTTGGGAATCGCTTCAAGAAAGTTTGGTTACTGACATTTAATTACTAAAAGTAACTATTAAAGAATTTAAATTATTAATTAAGAAATTATTTATTATGATTTAATTAATAATTTCTGGGCACCACCCTGAAATCAGGGATCAATGACCAAACTATCAGTCTCAAATAGAGAGAATTACCCTAAATTTGTAATATTAGTTATCAAATATTAAACAATTAAATGAATAAAAGACGTGAGATCGAGCACTGACCACATCAACCAGCAAATGTTACAGCAAATCATGCACAAATAACCACAGAGGACTGTTCTGATTCAGCTAACGGATGTTTATTACCAAATGTACTCGTTAACAAATCAATACATCTAGTTAATGAACACTTCTCTAAACTACTACTAAACTGAACACAAAATTAGCAAAATGACACAATCAATAAACACAATGCAGGTGTGTGTGTGTGAGTGTGTGTGTGTGTGGGTAAGAGAGAGAGAGAGAGAGAGACAAGATGGCGACGGGTCTCGTGGAGACTACATGGCCTTAACGTCTAAGATGACCGACATGAATACGTCCGATCACGTGTGGTCGCGTTAGGTGACTGCGCTAGGTTTGAGCGAGACAATGGCTGCAGCTCCACTGGCTCCACGTGTTCCTTTGAAGCACACAAGGTGTTCTTCACCTCTGCAGGTTAAAGGGGAATGGCTGGGTTGCTCAGCATTCTCCAAGGGATCCAAAAGCGTTCCAAAAAGAAACACTTGAAGCAGCCTTTTACTCGTCCAGCAAGTTAAGAACTGCAGCCTAGGTCAAAGAAATTCAAACGTTTGATTTTGTCGCTCCCTTACGGTAACTGCTGCGCGAAGCCGGAGCTCCTCTCAGCAACTCGTCACACGGGGATTGCAGGGAGTGGCGCAGCGCAGCGACAGTTAACCTGCCGGTGACGTCATGGGGATTCAGGTCGACATCACCTGGGATCTGGTCAGGTCTCAACCAGTGAGACGCGTTAGTTTGAATTTCAGGCCGGTATCACACCTATGTGTGACTTACTGGACTGCTGAGGGCTGGCACGCATCTATTGTTCTTGACTGCTGGTTTGTGTAATCGTTTGTTTCAAACATGTGGTTGAGGTCCCAACAGTCTCTTTAAAGTGTCACTTTATATATGTGATGAAGGCCGCAGGACAGAGTAGCGTTGCAGTCTTTTTTTATCAACACAGCAGTCACTTTGTTAAGAGCCTTTTAACTTTCCCCCGTTTCACCTTTGGTCTTTGTATAATAAGGCGGTGTTGTTCATTTAATCTCAAGTCTCCACAGCAAAAGATAAGACCATTAACTCCTCAGGACTAGTGTCCTGTAACAGTACTGACTGTGGCTAAAACAAACTAGCTTAAAAAAGGTAGGCATAAAAAACATGGAATATTGTTGTAAACATTGATAACCAATCCTATAGCCTAGAAATTTAATTTGCAACAGGAAAAAACATTGTCAACGTAAGGAGGAATAGTTTGCACTCTGTGATGCTACTGAAAATATCTGCAAAATGCCCAGAGACAGTTAATATCCGATATTCACCGAACCATGATTTCGGCTTTCATCATGTTTGCTTCCCTGACTAAGAATGGGGAAAATTTGGATTTTAGTTTAAAGTGATACTTTACTGCAAAATTCTGTTTAGTATATCAGTCACTCGCCCTTAGATGTCTTGAAATGAAAAATATCTATTTTTTCCTTCCAGCGTTTCCACACAGTAAACAGGTTTTTTTCCAAAATGCAAGCCACTCACATTAGCTGCTTTCGCTGGCCGTCTATGGAGATACAGTTTCAAAACATCAAAACCACGTGAAAAAAACAGCTTTGTGTTGCTTAACCAAGTCTTTTTTATCCTGTCCTAGGCTTAATACTTCTGAAACGCTTTTATTTCGGCTAAATCCAACATGGCCAATCCAGTGTTGTTGAGTCAGGGTGTGAACCCTGGCCTCAGTCACAGTGCTGTGCTTTGTACCGTTCACCTGAACACCTCCCTTTCAACTTCCACTGAAAACAAACAAGTAGCATTTTGTTCTGTGGAAAAAAATCATTCCTACTGGACAAAATAAAGCCAGCAATCAGCTATTATGTTACTTTTAAAATGTTACAGGAAACAAATAAACAATTATTGTATAATCTTAATCTGATTGCTAGTGCAGAAAGCAATACAGACAGTACTGATTGAGATAAAGTTTGTAACCCTGAATTGGTCAACTTTAACTGATTTCAGTATCACAGCACATTCACTCCAGATTTTGGGGGCATCGCAACATCTTATTAATGTTCAACAATCAACTATCTGGCTCTTTGACCACGAGATGAATCCCTGCAAACTACACAAACTGTCTGGTTGTTTTCCAGTTTAGACTCCACAGTCCAGTTTCACACATGGCTGCTTGTTTAAATATTATTGTAGTAATATTTTACACATTGTAGTTCCTGCAGTATTGACTGAAAACTGTCCTCTGCTGCAGCCTCCATGTGCCTGACATTCCTCTTCTTATGACGTTCTGTCTGTGATGCAGAGCTGCAGTCAACCGTCCCACCAGAAGAAGAAAGGTCAACCATTAAAACAACAATGACGACCTCAATTCTGATGGCTTTAATGGATAAAGCAAGTGAGCATAGCTACATACCTCCTGACTCTTACTCCTCCCATGGAGCGGAGTGTGTCACTCTGTGTTGACTGATGGTAATGGACCAGTGAGATGGATGGACTGAGACTCTCTGAGAGGCCAACTGAAGGTTAAGTCCATGTTGTATTTTTTTGTCCAAGCGTCTGTGTTTAGGTCAGGCTGTCAAGTTTGTCCATCAAGTTTGATGACACGTGGCAGTCTGTGACACGTCTGCCTCTGCTGATGAATGCTTGTGTGTGACCATGTGTGCCACTGTTGCCTTCAGGGACCATAAAGTGCTGCTCACTCTTTCTGTCCAACCTTGTTTTTTCAGTGTCGCGTGCAAGAGAAATGGACACCTTGGGCAGCTGCATTAAAACTCTTTTTGTGTTTAAACCAAGCACCGCCAATTAGCAAATAAAGTTGAAACAAAACTAGTTATGTATAAATAAATGACCTCTTCAGACATGTTCTAAAACATGCAAATTTTATCTGCATTCTGTGACATTTTGTGCCTGGTTTTCCACGTTGTTCTCCCTCAATCAAATATCCAGTTTCCAATAATATGAACACATGAATGTAGAAATTAGCTTTCTTAAAGAGAGCCCATACCTCTAACCCCCCAGTTACAACATCATCGGCACTCAGATTCAGAGATGTCCCGGTCAGTGTGTGGCATTGCAGAAGTTGTGTTCACTTTAACTATGAATATTTTTCTCTGGCTGATTTCTGTGCTGTAATCAGATGCAAGTGCCGTAGAGTGAAATACTCACAGCTAACCTTGAACACCTTGAACAGCAAAAAATATAAAGCCTTTTAATGTTTTTTTTTTTTTTTTTCCTGGAGATCGTCAGAGCTCGAGCTATAAAAAGGCCTCATAATAACCAGAGATCGGCTGCAACACACCTTTACTTTTGCCCTCATGGGGCTCCTTAAATCCTCGGTCTCCGTGTCATTATATTATGGTGTATTGTGGCTCTTGGGGCACTTGGCTATTTCCCAGGGAGTCATTGCTTTAGTGTGACCCATTTTGAGTTTCTCTGTGTCATTGCCAGCTGAATCTAAAGTGAATTTTTTCTGGAAGTAGTCATTCTATTCTACCAGTTTTCAGTGGTCAGTTTTTAGAACACGTTGACAAAGTAGCTCTAAATTTCATACATTTGGGCCCTAAACAGCCCCATTGTGACATCAACAATTTAAGCACTTCTTGATATTAAAACATATCAAGAGATGCTACTTAAACGTGAATCGGAAGATCAAACGTCCAGCCTCCCTTCACTCCTGGTGTCCATACGGGCTTACCTGTGTCACTCACGTGCTGTCACTTTACAGAGAAGCAGGGGGAAGTGGGCAGGCATTTTGGTGAGAATCGAGGCTTACTGGAGGTTCGCCTACGGGTATAATCTTCGCCCCCTTTTGAGTGGATATTCTGCAACTCTGCAACCACTGGGGCTCCAGTGAATCCAGCCTCTCATCCCCGTTTGCCCAGCTTTGGGCCTGCTTCATCTGCCAGTGGAGACTCCTCTTCCCCGGCATACCCGCATCCGCCGCCACGGCATGGATTACCAAAACCTTTGCCCACTGGGCCGCGCCTCTTCACGGGGCCCTGAGGAGATGACTCTTCGTTTGGCTCTCATTTATGCTAGATCCCTAGCAAACAAGACTTTTGCTAAATGATTTCTTCACATCACTCAAATTGGATTTTATGTTTCTGATGGAGACCTGGTTTCAAGTTGGTGAGTCCACCCCATCCCCTGAACTTCTTCCTCCTGACTGTTTCTCAGCTTCCCTCGTACCACTGGCAGAGGTGGGGGGGCTAGTGTCTGTATTCACATCCAGCTTTCAGTGTCGACAGTCACCGTCCGAATCTTTTTCCAGCTTTGAGCTACAGACATTTGTGATAAATTTAAAAACACTCCCATCCTGTGCACACTGATCTGTCATCTACCAAAATTCAACATGGACTTCATACAGGACTTCACTGACTTTGTGGCGGGACTAACATTGAATCATTATCGGTTCTTGATTGTTTGTGATTTTAATATTCATGTCTGCTGTTATTCTGGACCCTTGGTTAAAGAATTTCTGAATCTTGTTGACTCGTTTAACCTCATTAAGTTGGTGTCCTGACACATGAAAGGGATACACATTGGACATTGTGCTATCCTTTGATTTAAGTTTATGTGTCAGTGAAGTCTGTGATACACATATCTCGGACCATCTTGCTGTTTTACTCACTGTTACGCTGCCTTACTCTCAGGTTAAATCGTACGCCCTGGCTCGCCGTGTGCGCGCAACTAACCCTTTAACAGCGTCTCGGTTTTCTGCAGCTTTTAACGACTTTGTGCTTCATACAAGGGATTACTATTGTAATCTTAGTCCTGATGAGTTTATGTCTCTTTTTAACTCCACTTGTACCAATTTACTGGAATTGGTTGCTCCTTTTAGGATTTAACGCTCTAAGCCAGTGACAGAGCCATGGCTAAATGACACCACTTGCTCTCTGAGACAAGCTGAGAGAAAATGGAAGAAAGATCATCTTCAAGTTTATTTAAACATTGTATGAAACAGTCTACTGGAGTACCAAAAAGCCATTAGAACTGCAAAACCCAGTGCCTATCAAATCTTGTTTCAAATAATAGTCACAAACACCAGTTTCTTTTTAACACCCTTAACTTTCTTGTAAATCCCAGTGACTCCTCTTGTATTGTGCCTTCACCTTCACTTTGTGAAAAATTTCTGGAATTTTTTAAAGACAAGATTTTTGCTATCAGGTCTTCCCCTTCTCCTTCTACTCCAGATCCTGCTGTTTCTCCTACATGCCCAGTGGTCCTCGAGAATCATGAGGAGGTGTCGCTCTCTTTTTTAACTGAAATAGTTAAGCATTAGCAGCCTGTTTACTGCCCCTTAGACAGCACCCCTCCCATCCATTTTTTAAAAACCACAACATCTCCTTTCATCGTTTTGCAGATGATCTACAAATCTATCTGCCCATACAAACAAACAGCCATTCTTCTGTTCAGGCTCTGCCGGACAAACAGATAAACTTCCTTAACCTAAACAAAAACAAAACAAATTGTTTTAGTTAGACAGTATAACCTTTTAGATGGTTATGACAGTGCCATTGGCCCATTAGCTTCCTATTGTCACCCAGTTGCAAGGAACCTTGATGTAAGTTTTTGACTGTGCCTTCAGAATTTGAAAACAGATTAGCTCGGTTGTCAAGATGACCTTTTTCAGTTAAGGCTCCTTGGCGAGGTGAAGGCCTGTCTCCCTCGACATGATTTTGAGAGAGTAATTCATGCCTTTGTTACCTCTCGTTTAGATTATTATAATTCTTTGTATGTTGGACATGATCAGTCATCATTCAGTCGCTTGCAGGCTGTACAAATGCAGCCGCCTGCCTTTTGACAGGAAAGAAGCGAAATGATCACATTACACCAGTACCGGCCTCCCTACATTGGCTTCCAGTCTATTTTAGGATCCAGTTTAAAATTTTATGACTTGTTTTTAAAAGCCTCAATGGAATGGTGCCACTTTATTTGTCCAAGCCTTACACTCCATCCAGAGCACTGAAGTCATTGAACTAATTGCTCTAGATCCAGGCTCGAAAACAGAGGTGATCGAGCCTTTTCGGTGGCTGCCCCGAAGCTGTGGAACAGCCTGCCTTTTCACGGAAGAGCTGCAGAGACCATTAACCAATTTTTAACATCACTGAAGGCCCATCTCTTCTCACTGGCCTTCAGCTCTGGTTGAGTGGGATACCTTGGCTTTTATCATGCATCACAGCCTGTTTAATTTATTTGTTGATGTTTGTTTATTGCTGATTTATGTTTTAGGGATTATTGATTATGTTTATATTTGTATAACTTGTACAGCACTTTGGTCAGCTGAGGTTGTTTTGAAAATGTGCTTTAGAAATAAACTTTGACTTGACCTGACATGCTTTATGTTAGAGCTGCTTGTATGCAGGCTCCTCTAAGGGGCTGCAGTGGGCTCAGCATC
>JAPZDX010000025.1:18817345-18828188 GCA_029783625.1 Naso annulatus
CTCACCCACCTCTAATTAGCTTAGCTCAAACACTGGTAGTCAATGGGAAGTGCTAGCCTGCCTCCACCTAAAGTCATTTGATAAACTTTACAACAACTCTTAAATGGTCCTGTGTGCTTGTTGTGACATGTTTATTTACCACATTATGTTATTTTTAGACTCACATTAGCACTTTATGTAATTATAGAATCACATATGTACCCAAAATAACCGCAGGGTGCATGCAGGCCAGTAAACAGCAAAACAAGAAGTAGAAGAGATACATAAAGTGGGCCTATTTCTTTTACTTTTCACAAACACCTTTTTAAGACACATAAAAGCTTCAAAATTCATGATTAGGGTGTTTACTGACTTATTCTATCCCCTTACTCTCCACATGAGAGTTCCTTAAGCTTGTGTTCATTTAGACCTTGTTTCGGGCATGTCACTTAAAACTTTATTCAAAAAACTAATTGATTTCAAGATAAGGAAACCTGATCTTCAGCAGTGCTAACTAACAGGACTGATGACACTCTATTCAGCTGAGATAAATCTGTGTAACAGCCCAGAGTTCACCCCCTGGCCAGACTATACCAGGGGTCAACGTGGGCCAGCCTGTGTGATACCCTGGGTATATTCTGGGCTAGTTCAGTGTACACCCAGTGTGATTTGAGCTAGCCAAAACTAAACCCCACCAGCCCAGAAGCCCTGCCGAGTGGGCTTTCCTAACCATAACCATTTAGTGGATTATAATTTGGCAGGAGGTTAATCTGGCCTGTTGCACTGGTTCAAGTTCCTTTGTCTGGTCTGACCAGTGGTCCAAAACTCAGAACACTCAGTTTACAGATATCTAAAACAGAAAGAAAGAGTACCTCAACACATTAGAGGAGCTCAAACTAGTAAATGTTTTGTATTTTTTGCCTGAAAAATGACTGAAATGATTCATCAATTATCAAAATAGTTCAGATTCATTTTCATCAGTCAACCCAGGAGAAGATGACTGCCCGTAGCAGAGACTGACCTCAGGGCCGGCTGAATATGAGGCAGGACTGAGCCAACACAACTCTCAAGAAACACACAGCATGAGTTGACAGTTTCTTAAAGTAAAACTGTCTAAAAACTAAAGCTTCAGCATTTTATAATTTTTCTTGCCAGCAGTAGTGATTTGCTGTGATCAGACTCTGAAGCTTGACTTGGGAACAATGCAAACTGCTGAGGCATTCAGGTGTCCCCGGAAAGTAAAGCACAAGTTGACATTTTCTTGAGGAGAAATTAATTGGCCCTAACTGAAGATTGTTGCTTAAAGAATTTTACAATATGTGTAACAGTAGAATAATCTGAGCATGACATATGTTTACACAGTGTGAAAAAAATAAGGAATTTGCATGTTAAGTACAAGTAGAGTGGACAGTGAGGTGTTTAGGACTCGTTGGAAGCCAAAAAGACACATCAAAAACAGCAGAAAGGCAGAACAAAAGGACAGTAGACGCTGTGCTGCCCTTTCGCCCAGCATTCACCCAAACAAGAGACACGAGAGGGAAAATGTACGGAGCAGTAACAGAGCTGCCTTAACAACATGATTAAGTGTTAACCTTCTGTCAAGTCTGATGTTGTGGTAAGGCCATAACACCTGCCAGCTGTGGCTGTCACTCAAGAGTCATTACAGGAGGGGGAGGGGCCACACATTCCAATACAGTGATTGATGGGCCCTTTTACTGATGAGACTCTTTAACAGCGAGCCCTCTGTGCTGCTCAGACTCCCAGCATGCCCCCAGCCCTTGAGCCCCGTCTGTTGCGCTGTAATAAAGCAGAAGCAGCCGCAATCTTGAGATGAGGCTTTTCAGCTGATTGCCTCCACTTGCCTCCATTGCGGTAAAGAGTTTCAACACGGAAATTTCCATAGCCTGTTGTTCTTGAAGGTAATAAATCTGGGAAGGTTTTCTTTGTTTTTCAATTTTAAGACTTCCAGATGCACACTTTGCCAGTGATGTGAAACAACTGTATAGTGTGTTTTAGCCGTAAATTATTTGAATGTGTCACACAGCCTTTAAAACGCAGCACTGCCTTAGATCTTAGTTTGATTTTGTGTCTCCTTTTGTCACCCATTATCTGTAACGAGTGTCTTCACACGGACAATTAAAACACTTTGTGAAAGGAGATCAGTGCAGAAACAATTATCATTCATTCAGAGTCAACATTAAGATGACAAAAAGTGAAATGAAGGTCATTGACCAGATGTTATCGTGTTAAGGTGGGAGACAGAGGAGGACTCTGTCATGAAGGACCCGTGGGACTCCAACAGTGAGGCCGTTCATACCTGGTGTTAACATACATCCTTGGCTGATTCAGTCACAAGTGGACCGCACTAAGTACTGCATTTTATACTTGGCATTACAATGCGTCCCCACATGCATCTCAAGTGAACACTTGATCAGATGTCACCTACTTTATATGCAAATGAACACCTACATCTTTCCGTTTGAAAAGACTGATGAGTTGGTTTGGTTTGGTGGACCAACCACAGTAGCCAATAGGCCGTGAAAATACATTTCTCATATAAAGAAAGAAATAACTTAATGTGAAACTGAATTTACAGAAAGGCCCAGATCATTTAGAATATGTCATAGAAAACATTTCCCAAACTCTCCTCACGTAACAATTTACAAAACTGTTATTTTTTATGGGAGTCTTTTAGCAGCAGTAGTCCATATTGGTTCCTGTTCACTGTATTTGTAAAAAAAAAATGATATGTTCATTATCAGTAAAATGTTGTCCTCTTCATAAATTTGGTATAGTTGGTGAAATTAGTTGGAACAGTACTGCTAGTAGCTGCCAAATGTTGGCAGGTGAGATGCACTTTTAGACGAGGAGTAGACATACATTGTAATTCCTTTCTCTCTCAGCATTGTGCAATGTAGCCAACAGGCTGCTGCAGCCTCAAAATGAGCTTTTTTTGCAGAAACAATTAAATGCATTGCATTTAAATAATTAATTAAATATTTGTTGTAGCCATTTCGAAAAGTGTATTAGTTTTCTCCTCACTCCACAACAATAAAAGTGGCATAATTTTGAGAGGTGGAGGGGATGAAAGAGAAATCAGTTGGACAGACAACCAACTTGAGGAAGTATGTTTCATGTGTACTTATAAGAAGTCAGTTGAGTGAATGATTTTCAGTGTGGCCCAGGACACATTTGAGTACACACTGTCTAAAGGAGCTAAATACAAAATTCATCCTGATTAGATTTCAGGAAAAACATATTTTGCTCTATAAAAAACTAGTGACGTGTTGACACCTAGAACAGAGAGTGACGTCACACGCCCTCTCTGCGTGATGTTATCGAGTTCCTCAGTTTTCTTGTTTTGGTTGGTACAGAGAGATGAGTAGGAAGGCTGACATCAAAAGCTGTTCAAAAATCACATCGAGGCTTGTATGTTATGTTGTGGTTAAGATTCTGGCCCACCATGGATCACAGACAGAGAAAACTAGAAGGTTTTTTTTGCTTGAAATAACACCCCATTGTCACTGAGTAGAGGGACAGCTGAGCTAATGTTAGCTGGCCTTTCTTGCTGCCTGAGGAGGGGGCCAGGCCCGGCCGGAGCTAGTGTGAACAAGTGACTCAGGTAACATCACAAACTGTTCAATAATCACATAAATGCTGTTCTATTGTGTTATGGTTGAGATTCTGACTAGCCATGCTTGGTAGAAAGAGACTTTTTGATGTTTTTTCACTTGAAATAGCGTCACATTATCACAGCTGAGCTAACCGCTAGCAAGGCTGTGGCCTCTCCTGAGCAGAGAGCTGCTGAAAACAGGGAGTGGGGCAGGTGGAGTGCCAGGGAAAAGGGAGGTGCTGCTGTCGCGCAGATTTGTTTTGGTGTACAACTGATACAGAATTGTGACCACTAGCATTGACCCAATTGTGTAGAAGGTTCCTTTAAAAAATGGGGCCATATACGGCACCCAGACCACCTCACAATGCAGTCCAAGTGAGCAGATCTCAGTGCTTCCGCTCTCTCCCGCTAAAGTGTTTTCACTGCTTTCGCACCTATTCTTGGAGCTGTCCAACTGAGACCACATCACTCAAGATGCATGTAATATTAGGTGTCAACAAGCTCAGTCAGTACGGTGACATGATGATAGAAAAAGACGATTTAATGTTAGTCTGACTACAACTGGACTTTTAAAAAACAAGTAAACCCGTTAGTCGGACTAACATCGAACAAATACAAATTTCTCAAAGTCTGACTAACACGGCAATAAAAGTGTAATAATACACCAGTTTGTATTAAACCGTATGGTACACATGTTGACGGGATGGAGAATACACACTATAATTATACACAGGATAATATATAAAGACTGATGAACGTAACGCGGGAACAAATTTACGCAACTTCTACCAGGAAACTCTAAGTAGTGATAAGCCTTGAGCAAGTTAAGCACATGCTGATTGAGCTAAAGTAGACGACCCGCCTGCCTTTTTAAAATTTTTAAATCTTAAATCGTGAGGCTTCTCTAGACTTTTCAAAGTGCCTAGATTAAACTCTGATAATGAAAAAAATCATTTCGTGGGGGTTGTCTGACGCTCAAAACAATTTATTTAGTTTAAGCTTGGCAATCACAGACTGAAGCCACAACAAGTGAGAGGCTAGCTGTGTCAGGGAATCACAGGAAGTCACATACATGGCAGCAAATATGGTCATTTTTCAAAATTAAACACTCTGTGCAGATGGTTTTGTTTTACCAAATCACCTACAGCAAGCTATGACATATAGACATGTCGATAATGTTTTCCTCACCTGAGCCAGCGAGCAGTACCGTTACATACTAGATTGTGAAGCTGGAGATTATTTACTCTTGCATGTCTTCGCCTCAATCGGCCCCTAACTGGCCTGAGGGTACTGCGCATGATAGATAGTCCCCAGGACACATTTGGCCTGAAACTCGAACAGCATAAATTTTTAAAAGAAAGCTGACAAGAAAACAAGAACACCATCAGTACAAGGGGCAGCGTACATCTAATATTTACCAAAAGTTAAGTGTAGACATGAAGTGTAAAGCGCTGTAAAGTTGTCCATGTTTTAACCATTGAACATGGAACCACTAGCCACTTAGCAAGCTAACTTGTTTGTAACTGGAAGAAGGTCCAATAGTAACCAACTGCACAGGGCAAATCGCCAACTACTGTAGTGGAAGACCGGTAAATCAATACTCTCTTGGCACTTGTATAACAGGGCAAGGACAGCGGTCTAATTAAATGGCCTAATCCAGCTTTGACTGTGCATGTATGTTTACTGAGTAATCTAAAGGAGCTCAGTTGCTCGACTTCTTTGTGATTCATGGATGTGGATCCACACAGGGATCAGAGACTCCAAAAGGCTTGGCCCGGACATGCAAAGGTACGTAAGCCCTCGGTCGAAACAGTATGAAGTCATGAATCTGACAGCAGCCACTGCCATCAAGCAATTTCTTCAGTGCTTCAGTGTGCATAGAATGTGAGCCTTTTGCCAAAGTTGGACTTTTTAATACGATGGCGAAGGATAAGTGAAAGTCATTCCTGAAGGATCTGAAAGCGGCACACCTATTTGTCATCTTCAGAGCTGTCAGTCATGCTTACAACACCGGTAGTGATAAATGAAATTTACAGTCAGATGCTGAAGTGTTGTGTGATCTTAAATAAATATGAAGAATAAACACAGGGTGTGATGACAGTGAAGTCTCAACATTTTCCTCTGCTCCTCATTAGCATGTCAGAGGAGTGATTCATAACAGCATGTGGCCTTGCATGGCTGGTGAGAAGCTTCGAGTCACTGCTAATCTATCTGACTATTTTCTTATAATTTTGTGCATTTTTATTGCATAATTAGTTATATAAAACTGTATATGTTTCTTTGTCTTCACCTCTTCTGGTGAACGTTGTGTGTGGGTTGAGCTTCTACAGGTTTATCCTGTTTTCGTTGTTGTAAACACAAACACTGAGTTCCACTGAAACAGCTATCCATTATGCAGACAAAAACCCATTAGCCATTTCTGTCAAAGTTTGTATAACAAAAGCAATAGTGTGCGTGAAATGATTACAGTTTTCTTTTTCAGTCACTTCCATTTAACTTCCACTGACAATTAACTATAACATGTCCTCATTAATGTCAGCTCTAAAATTCTTTGTTACTCAGTTTAAACAGACTGTCTGGATTAAAGCTTTACAGGTCAAATATTACTGATGCCACAGTTAATTGAATAAGTGGCTTCCTTTTTATTATGTTTGCTGTGTGTCTGTGAAAGTTATGTAAAATTAGTATGACAGGCAGCATCACTGCACAGCTTTTATGCATTTGTAGATTGCCTGAACTGCTCTAGAATACAACAAACACATCTGAAAAAGATTTCAACATAACACATCACACTGTTCATGCAGTGTCTAATAGTCGTCTCTCAATTGCAAAATAACAAACAAAAAAAAGTGCATTTGAGAGAGAGGACTCCTAATCCAACTCGAACACCCTAAAGGGAAAGTGACAAAATAATGTTGATTGAAAAAAAAAAATGAAAATAAGACTGAAAATCAACATAATCTTTTTTAAAGTGGTTGTGCTGATGTGAAATCATTCATAGAAATTAGGGCCAGACAGATATATCGGCCAATATCAGCCTGTCTCAGATATATCTGTATTGGCTTATGTGTTCCTCGATTTGGGCCAATATCAAAACTGTTTTTTTAAGATTGTAAAAAATGCTTGGACTAGTGTTTAAGATGGTGTAATTATGTAGTTTGTCCAGCAGAGGGCAGTTATTTAATAACATAACTTAAGAGTTTACTGTTCAGTGATGTTTGGGATAAAGTTTGTTCAAATGTAAGATATTCTGCCTCCAAACATGGTTTTCAATACAAAAAAAATATGGGCCCATTCAGAGTGATACGATCTGACATGATTCAGTGACCAGAAACTGATATGGTAAGGGGTTTTTTGCCTGCTTGTATGCAAAAATGAGAGGGTTTGCTGTGCTGTGCCATTTACATTGTGTCTCCTGCACTGTAAGCTCAGGGAAATCTGTTGGTCAGGGTGAAGCAAACTGAGATTAGTTGTTCTCAGGTTGCTTAATGCAGCAGTCTGTCCTGGTCAGCAGGTCCCTCCTGTTGTGGCTGTTTGCTGCTCTGCTACGTATCTGTCACTCTCATATCCAGAAAACTTTGGTTTCTGTCTGTTGACTTGAACTGACGATACACTGCTTTGATTACAGCTTCAGTGAACTGGCTTTTCTACTATGGAAAGATAATGATCTCAATTTTTAAAAAGACTGCTGGAAAAAAGAAAGAGCACGAGAAAAAAGGAGGTAAACAGAAAAATGAGGAAAGAGAAAATTTAACCGTTGTTTAGTAATTATTCAATGTCTTTTATTGTTAAGCAGAGAGGTGTATGGATCTACAGCAGTTTCAGCTAACAATGACAACCAGACATTACCATTAGACAGCTGTCTTATATGAGTGGGTCCAACGCACATTAAGTAGGCCCACATCATGTGTGCATCTCTTATGAAAAGGGTTTTTGATGACTGTGAGGAACAACATTGGAGAAAAAGACAAAAAGGGTCAGAAAATAAGTGCAATTAAATGGATACTGACATCTTATTTTCCATTACAAGACATTTCAGATGGGATTGCTGTTGTGAAACTGCAACATTTGGTTACATGGTTCTGTTTTATTGTGTGCCATTACCATTTGTATGATAATCACACAGATTAGTTCCCTAACTTTCCTTTGTCCCTGAATACAGAGACTGTTAAGGCCAGCTCATACTGAATGCAGTGTGTGTGTGTCACGTCCCAACAGCCTGTTCAAGGATTCCCGGTGGGTTAATCTGTTGGAAAGAATGTATATAGGCAGATTCATGTGATTAACCTGCTTGATTTTTGGTGATACTCTCAGACTTGAAGGAGGCTTAATGTTAATGTAAAGACAAAAACTGAAAATAATGACAATGTGACCAGATAGTGTTCACATGCAATGTTGGACATGTTACTAAGTCCAGTTGCCTTCGATTTAATTGCCCAGGTAACTATGACCTGGACGAATGAGAACATTCACAGACAATGTTGGACAAGTTACTCAGGAACGGTAGTAAGGTACTTATTACTGACTGCTCCTGCAAAAGTAATACATTTACTTTATCTATTATAGGCCTTCGCGATACAGCTGAAAAACATATCATGATAATGAAGTTTCATATCAGTCGATATCGATAATTATTGTGACTGATGACTTGTTGTGCACTCTGAGGGATGGGGGCAGCTAAGGTGACAAAATGAGTAAATATGACAATATTTTTTCCAGATACCTTGATACTAAGACAGCATTGTGAGGATGACTATTGGTGATTTCACAAAGTATTAATCCAGTGACTTTTTCTGATAAATAATCATCAGTAATGTGGATAAGTGAATAAAGGGTCAATAAAACAACAGCAAGAACAGTCTGGTTAGTTCAGAAAATCACATCACTTTACTGTGATGAAGCCTTTTTTGACAGGAAAAGACAAAACTTACACCATATCACAATATATCAATATCCAAAATCTGTCATGATATCTTGTCTCTTATCACAATAAGATACTATATCGATGTATTGCCCAGCCCTAACTTATTACTTTGTATCAAAAGTAATAAGTTACGTTACTCGTTACTTTACTATATTGCTTTCACAACCCAACCTACTTCTAAACGACGCACAGCCTGTGCATTCTACCAAAACCATTTCTGCTTTATTGAAACAACAACTTTGTTTTGATGGCTTCTAATTGAAAGACATGTTTAAACAGAGCAACACCATCAGCAGCTTATTAGACCTTCAACATTAGTGACCGCTCAAATCAAATAAGTCTCTTGTAGAAAAATATATATCAGCACATGTGCATATACCTCATCGTCATGAGATATATGAGGAAAAAAACCACATCCTTTTCTAGTAGCGCAGTAATGCAGCGTTGGATCAGTAACTGTAATATAATAACTTTTTTCAGAAAATTGTAATCCCTTACTTAACTAGTTACAAGGAAGAGTAATAAATTCACTGCAGTGCCTTGCTATGTCATGTGCTACTCCCCAACCCTGTTCACATGAGACATTAAGCATGTGAGATACATGACCTGAGAATGGTGAGAGTTTTTCTAAATTTACAATATTCACACCTTGAAAATGTCAAGCAGACTTTATTGGCTTACTTTATTTATTATTTCCTGAAACCATTCCTTTGTTCTAATTTAATTAAATGAAATAATGTCCAAAGTAATTTACTGATAAGCTTCTGACTGTAATTGTAATCCATGTCCATGTGTAATCTTTTGTCTTGTCCCTCTGAATAACCTTTTCAGCAGGACAGGATATAAATCCTGAGATGACCTTTGTTTTTCTTTGCTCATGAAGTCTCGTGGCCTCGCAGTGACTTGAAGACGGCAGCATCAGCATTTACGTGACCTTTTGTTTTGCACAACATCACCATATGTTGTTTCTGTAACCTCAAACAGGTGTTCCTCTCAGGTTCGAGGGGCGTGTATGAAAGTACAGAGGCAGGTAATCTCAGGCAGCAGCTTGTTGTGCAAACCGTCTGTACTGACACCCTCCTCCTCTCGACCTGGCTCACAAGTGCTCTTTCTGTTCTGTAGGCGGAACGTGTGATGCTGTAAGAGATCAAGCTCGAGACTCATTACGATGCAGACCGAGAGAACTGCGGGGCTATGGATCAACATCCCAAAAGCAATAACAATGCTGCCAAAAAACTGAAAGCTGAGACTTCTGCCGCTTTTCTACCTACTGAGTGTTTTTGCACCATTAATGAACAAAGAAACGTCCAGGCATGATGTGACAGCCCGGACCCTTTAACATATCAAATCTTTCTGCAATGGTGAGCAAGGGGTCCTATTTTCTGCACTTGGCTTGTTCAGTATAGATATATCATCTATAATGTGGCTTATTTTTGCTGATTCACGTTTATTTCAAAGCAGCTTTAACCAACATTTAATATATTTAACAGCTGATCAAATGTGTGATGTGTAAAGTGTCACTTGTGGAGAAAAACAAATGACTCTGCTGTTCTTGACAGCTCAAACAAGTGTTTTAAACAGCAAGAAAAAAAATCATGCAGCCTTTAAATTGCAGTCCTTCAGATTTCACTCCAAGTTGATTTGGTGACAAGTGTGGTTACCATAGTGATGACAAGCAGAGGTGGTAAAAGTGCACACTTTGTCTGTGTCCCAGTTCAGGGGCCACATCGTCTGGAGGGTGAATTTGTAAACCAATTGCGTCACAGCAGTACGAGGTTGGCTGTCTCATTTCTTCCCAAGATTAATTGCGCACCACTAACGATCTTTTTATTTTTTTTAAAGCCAACGTAACAGGCGAAGCAACAGCAATTAGAGGATACAAACTAAAAACAGTAACAAACTAAAATTTCTGTCTTCGTCTTAATAAGTTAACTGCTGTGTCATGGTTCCTAAGAGACAGGAGCGGTGCATCGTGAGGTGAGGAGCAGTTGTGACCAAAACAGGAGATGCTCCGTAGACCAGACCGTCTTATTTAGCAAAGGTTACAGCTGACGAAGGCGTGACCTTCGTGGGCTGCGGTATTTGAAGGATGCAGCCTCTGAATTGGGAAACAGCTATTCTTTACTGAAGTAGAAGTATAAATACTTGTGGAAAAAAAGACTAGTAAAAGTAAAACAACTGACTCAGCTTCTTTACTCAAGTAAAAATAAGAAAGTACAAGTTGTGAAATGTAAACAGTATCAAAGTAAAACTGTCATAGTCTGTCTGTTTTATTGTGTTAGTCTATTTCCTGTTTTATTTTGGTAGTCTTAGTTTCTGTTATGTCT
>JAPZDX010000025.1:18895867-18906166 GCA_029783625.1 Naso annulatus
GTTGACAACATTAGGGATGGATTGATTATCGGTTTGGCAAAAAATCGTCTTAGATATTAGTCATTTTTCTTATTATCTGTATGGGTGCATATTAATCGGCCGGCCGATATAATATGTATGCCTGCACATGGGTTTGGGAAAATATCTGAAACTGCCTTCATTTTGGAATAAATAATATGCAATATGCTTCTTTTTTTATGTAGGAGACTGTATAAAGATGCAAAAGTGCAGTGTGGGATTATTTCAACTTTTTTGCCTTTTTTTTTTTTTTTTAAAAGATATCTTAGGTACAAAGAAACATTCCATCCAGCTTATGTTGATTTAAAGGCAGCCTTGTGTTGGAGTTTGCATTGCTGCAAATTTTGGCACAAAAATGTAAACATTTACTGCAAAAAGTACAAGTTATTAGCATCCTTGACTCACAAATGATCTGTATTGGTATCCCCCCCCCCCGAACAAACTGTATCGGTCGATCCTTAGACCACATATCAGCCAATATATCGGATACCGGAACATTCTTGCTGCCTAATATCAGTCTTGGCACTGGCCCCAAAAATCCCATATCAGGTGAGTTCTACTAAAGTGCCCCTAAGTGGAAAAAATGGCATCCATTAAATAATAGATACCTATTCTACTTGATGTCAGACAAAAATAGCTTCCACTCTATATACTGTATATACTGTACATAGTACACAGCTCTGAAGTTAGCTGCTGTAGCTTAAGTGCTTGAGGATAAAATGGAAAAGAAGGATGTGCATAAAGATGGAGACTTTCTGGCTGAATCATTACTTGTCCCACATTTAATCTCATCTTGATGACTTGCAGTGCATTGTGGGAGCTGCTGCTGGAGTAGCCTAGTAAAGAAAATCAGTCTAGAGGGCCAGGATTTACCGAAATGAGTCTATCTGCACTAAGCTTTAGTGGTTTCTGTGTCATCCCGAACTCTGATTTCATTGTCGAACTTTTTTCGTCTCTTGTGGAAGGAAATCAGCAGCAGCAGAGTTCTGGGCTGTTAGAGCACATGGCTGAAAAAATGTCAAAGCAGGTGAGAGAGCTGGAAAGTAATAGACTACTGAGTGAATAACATCATTTGAATGAAGAGTTTGCATCATCATTTTTCTGTAAACTTTCTCTTTCTTCAGCAGTGGATAAAGTCGGCTTTCCATTACATTCATGGTAGCAGCTCTACTCTACTCGTCTTTGGTATCAAGTACTTTTCTGGAGGTCGTTTTCCATTGCAAGATAGTACCCATGACAGTACTGACAGCATCCAGGCTTAGCCCTCTCTGACCCATTGGTGGCCTGCAGCGTTTCACTTCACCTTGTATTACCTGCTCAGCTTTTTTGGCATGTCAACGGAGTAGGTACCAAAAAAGTAGGTACCAGGTACTTTTACATAATAAAAAAACAAAGGAGAGTAGAGCAGAGGAGAGTCAGTACCATGTGATGGAAAAACTACTGCTACATTTACTCAAGTTCTGTGCTTCAGTACAGTTTTGAGGTAGGCTACTTGAACTCGAGTATTTCCATTTCAGGCCACTTTATACTTCTACATCACTACATTTTGGGAGCCAATGTTATGCTTTTTACTCCACTACATCTATTTGAAAGCAGTAGTTACTAGTTACTTCACAGAATCAGATGATCAATACAATATTTAAATGATTTATTATTTAGGATTAAGTTCTCCAGCAGGATAAAGTCACTGAAATGAGCTCAGCCTTGGCCAGGTGCCATATTAATGGTGTTTACACACTAATGCATCACTATGACTTCATATTTACTTTATATTAGGCTCCTATATATCAAGCGACATTATGATTCTGCAGTTTTGGGAGTTTAACATATAGTTTTCCTTAAGTAAGATTTTAAACACAGTACTTCTACTGGTAACAGAATACTTCGACTCTGTGGTATTGGTACTTTTACTACAGTAAGATATCAGAGTATTTGTTGCATCGGTGTGACATAAAAACATGTGCCATCACTTGTAGCCTCTCGTGTGTGATCTGTCAAACATGCAGACTACATGAAACATCTCAAACTCAACGTACTCGTCTCGGGGACACGTTCCGTCCTGAAATATCTTATCGAGAGGGATGACGCTTTGACCGAGGAACACGTCCAGCCCGATCAGCACCCGGTGCATGACTGTGAGCACCAGGTCCCCGCTCCCCGGGGGGTACGCGCCCCGGCCGCCCTCCTCCAGGATCCCCGGCAGCAGCTCGAAGCAGCACTCCTCGTTCCACTCGGGCACCTCCGCCTTCTCCACCAGCCCGGTGGTGTACTTCTCCTTCCCCACCTGGATGATGGTGTAGAGGTAGCGGCTGCCGTGCTTGCCCTTGGTGCGCAGTCCTCTCGCGCGGAGGACGGTGACATTCACATGAGTGGGCACCCATCGCTGATCATCGTCCAGATCAATTAATGACATCATCTTGCACCGCTTCGCGGGAGCGCAGTGTCCGCCCCTGTTAGTCCCGAAAATAGGCGGTTTCACTTCTGATCCGCGGACTGGGAGCTCAGCCCCTGTGCGCTGCGCAAAAACACCGATGCAGAAAATCTCCGAAGTCTCCTCTGATGGTTTGCCCGAGGTCAGTTTCCAGACAGCACACTGTGGGCCTGTGATCGGCCTGAAGCTCCGCGTGCCATTCCCAAAATGCAAACCACGTTATGTGAGCTGTTGCGTGCTGAAATGCATCCAAGTCCGCGCAGCGTGCGTGCATGTCGCATCAGTTAGTTTACTGTCCGAAATCTGCTCATTGTGCTCACGGCCCGCCCTCCTCCGGAGCAGCAGGCCCGCGCACAGCGAGCGAGCTGCCGCAGAGTTAAAGAGAAACACCCTCAAAGCTCTGTCACATCCACCGACACGCACCGAGTGGACACGCCGCGCTGCTGTGCGTCAGGGAGCGGACATGCATGAAGTTTCTGCGCGGATTCATGAAAAGTAAGTATGTTGCAGTTTATCCTGCTCATTATTTCATTTCAAGAATCGATGTTTGTTCCCCAAAATATCTGGAAGAATATCTTATTATAGACGAATGTGGTGCGAGCACAACGTAAAGAGAACCTGTAAAATAGTACACCACAAGGGGCTGCGGCACAAAAACAACAACTGTGAAATAAAAATTTAATATCTAGTAAAATTGTTCATATTTTACTCAGTAATCATGTTTGTTTGTTTTTTGATTTATGGACACATTTAGACGCATTAGCCTCCTTTTCGTGGAACTGTACATTAATTTAAAATGACAGCAGAATCCTTTCTTGATATTGGCTGGAGAAAATCTTCATCGGCTTTACAGTCAATCTAATAACTACAGCGCCATCTAGTGGAAGTCAACAACTTAGCAAGAAAATCAGGACAAAAGAAATCAAACAGGCGACTTAAAGACTTTAAAAATAAATAAATAAATAAGCATATGGCCTATAATATATTATTATGATCAGCCACCACCTGTTTTCAAAATGATCTGCTGAGTGATTCTATTATTAAGGGCACTTTCATGTCTATGGGTTGTATTTTTTAAAATCAATTTTGATAAATAGCAAACAATATCATGATAAACAGTTGTCAGTTTTTCATTGGGGCACATTCCTCTTTATTTCAATACAAAAAGTCACAAGGCTCCATCATTTGTTTTGCAGAAAATGATATACTGGGATATGCTGTTTTAGTGCTGTTCAATTTTCTAAAAATCAAGTTTAGCTCTTCAATGCAACACGAGAATACATGATCTTGTTTGTTTTTTTAACATTTGTTCAAAGTTATCATTAAAACATGAAAAAGATATTTTTAATTAATATAGGCCTACATTGTTCACTTTATGTGTCTTCCATAAATGAGCAAAATCCGCAATGGTTTGCTCCAAAGTCACATGATCAATATCGAGTGATGTCACTTTCTTTCATGGAGGGAGGTTGAACTACAGTGAGGTACGTTTAGACTCCTCTTCTTTAATATTTCATCAATATTATTTTTTGGACACAGAGCGAGAACACTGCTAACATTTCGGTAATGATTTGTGCAACCTGAATGTGACTTAAAATAACAGTTTTGTTATCCAACTGGAATTAAGCTCATCTGAATTTGGTTTATGACAATTTTGCCAAAATAAACTTAATGGAGAAAAAGCTGAGGGCTCTTTGTTTTTTTGTTTGTTTCTTAGTTTGGTTTTGGTTTCACAAGTCTGTAGCTACAGAGCTTTTCAAAAGCGGCCAGTCTGACTTTGTGGCTGCAGATAAAGAGGTTTCTAAAAACATCATGAAGACTCTGAAATTCATTTGCACCAATGAGACTCGTGGTTGACACTGAAACTGCAGCAGCTAAATGGAATCCAGCCACCTTTCATTTTGTTATTTCCAGCTGGGAATTTTCACCTGAGATATTCAACATTTTTTATATGAAAACATCTATGGAATAAAAAATGTTGATGATTTAACTGATTGTACCAAAAACGATGAGAGGAGGAAGTTCTGAAAGGTTTTTTTTTTTTTTTTTTTAAATTTTGCTGAGGGGAGAGTCGTGTACAGTTCAGGGTTCATTATGCAGAGCAGCATCCCTCACTGTCACTTTTCTTGGTTTAAAATCAAAGAATTAGCTGCAATAAGCTGAGAACAGAACAAAAGCATTATGGGTGATTCACCATAACTCTGGCAATGTTTATTCTCCATGTACAGTACTGTGTGATTTGATGGTTTTGTGTATTCTTCTATTAGTGTACTGTGGTTAAAAATGGATTACATGATACATTTATTGTGTGCCTTTAGTTAGCGTAAGCAAAATGAATTGTTCCAATTAAAAGAGTTATTTTACTGTGAGATGCACTGAAAAAGTATGAGTACATGAGAAGGGCCATTCTAAAGAACTTTTAGCCTACTTATAACAGAGTATTTCTACTTAGTATTACTGTATCAGCTATTTTTACGGAAGTAAAACGCGGTTTTTCCTGCTATATTGTTTTGATTTTTGTTTATGGATCAAATCACAAACCAACACACCTCCAGTCCCGGAAATTAACTTTATATCAGCTGAATGAAGTGAATGAAAACATTAATATATAACAGGCACTGCAGTGATACTGTATTCAATAGATAGATCCACATTTGGGTGCCATCACTGATGTAACTGACACAATCTCTGGTCCCAAAATTTAAACCTGGACCAGCATGAATCATCAACATTGACTTTATCTGACAATGTTCTATATACCAACTCTATGGAGAAGTGAATATGCAAGTAGCAATCGACATATTTTGTTCAAAGGTTTTATGTGAGAAGATGTTACAGCTGATTTGTGTTCAAGCAGAAAGTGATGAAGGTGATTTACTCGCAAGTAACACATCACGTTTCTCCACTGGATCACATCGTCTTCAACTGTGTCAGTCACACCAGTGAAGGGAATCACAATCGGCTTACATTAGCCCGTTCAGAGGAGAGGAGGACTTCCCATTTTTTCTTATGAACTACGGCTGATATAACCATAATTGCTGCACTGTCTCAGATGTAGAAGATACGCTGGAAAACTGAACGACGTGTCTGTGTTCTACGGAGGCTGAGAGCGTCCATAGTCGCTACTATCTTTTTTTTATTTTACTCAGTCTCTTAGAGAACAGATGACAAAATACTACCGTTGGTTTATAATGCAATGAATGGTTTCGGGCCAAAATACGTTACTGATTTTCCACAAAATTACGAACCGTCCGCAGGAGCCATTTACCTAAATTCCTGTTTTACGTGTAATTATCCCTCCCAACACCAGAGGGGTGTATGGTTTAGGCCAAATATGGAGACAGTATCTGCAAGTTATGTCCTCAAGTACAGGTGTTGACAATTGAGGAAGAAGCAAACACTTTTCAACTGTGCTCGGTCAGGACCGTGATGTATTTGAAAGTGGTTAAAGTGTCACATTAAGTAATGTGGACACAGTAAATAAGTGAAAGTAAAAAAGTATTGGTAAGAATGGACATAGTCTTTTTCCGAGAACACGTCACAACAATTGTAGCCCAGTTATTAGCCTGTAGTGGCTAAAACTGTAGGACTTAGTTACTACAGTCCAAACCCGTCAGATCATCAGGGAAAGGTCGACTGTCTGTCCCCAGAGCTAGAACTAAATATGGTGAAGCAGCGTTTAGTTTCTATGCACCAAACATCTGAAACAAACTCTCAAAACCCTGTAAGTCTACCAAAACCCTCAATGCTTTTACATCAAGACTGAAGACGTTTCTGTTTGCTGCAGCCTTTTAGTAAGTTGTTTCTTCACTGCACTGTAACTTTTATTCTGATATTTTAGAACTCTTTTTATTCTGTTTTAGCTGTTTTTATTTTTATGTGTTTGAATGACTTGTTTTAAAATTGTTTAAATGTCTTTTTTTTGTTTCTTTTGCACTTTTATGCTTGATGTGAAGCACTTTGAGTTGCCTTGTTGAAAATGTGCTATAGAAATAAACTTGCCTTGCCTTCACTGTTATGTTGAGATCATGAAATAATCATCTTATCACGGGATAACAGCTTATCTCATTAATAACAGGATGAATTAATGTGTTATCACACAATAATGAGCCTTTATCTCTGTGTGATCATAAACCACACACTCGCTTCCGATTTCTCTGTAATTATCCCATGAGCTCGAGATGAAGGCTCATTATCTCATGATAACACATTAATTTATCTTATCTCATGATAATGAGTTGATTATTTTGTGATGTTAAGATAACCAAATGCAACAAGAGAGTAGCGACCATGGTTGCTCTTGGCTTGATTATTACATCATCCTGTGGTGTGTGAAGCCATGTTGTACCGTCAGTCAACGTCTGCACGTAAAGACGTTGGAGCATCAGTGACATCAGGAGAATTTTAATGCTGATTGGCTGTCATGAGTGGGGATGGGAAAATTATCGTTATCATTGTTAATTGCAATAAAAACACTCAATAATTCAACTGTGGCGAATTTCAATAACCACGTAATTGTCATAATCGTTAATTAAAGGGACTGAAATAATTAACCTGATGTAATCCTCACGATCCATGCTAGTGAACAGTCCGCGCTAAAATGCAAGTTGGACTTAATGGAACAGAGCAGACTTACTCATACAGTATTTTTCTATTCTTTTATTAAAGCAGTTATACCTTTTCTTGTATCATTATCAAATTTATTTTATCAAGATATGTCCCCCCATGAACGTGATTCAATAAAGGCTGTAAGGTAAAGTTATTACAGCATGTTTTAATGCCATTCTGTTTTTTAATATTTTAATGTTTTCAAAATGTCTATCTATATTTAGATTTTTTTCAAATTTTTTAAAAGATTTTTTTAACTAGATTTTTTAAAATTAATTAATCGCCATGTTATCCAGGTGCAGCTCACTTATAAATGTCGTGTCACCTCGTTTAAATTAGAGGTGTCATCGAGTGTTTCCTCCAGACCTGAGGAAGATCCATTTGGACCGAAACGTTGTCTGTCCTTACTCAATAAAGCTCCAGGCCTGTGTTGCAAGCTCTCGATGGTGTGCAGGACCTCTTCTTTTTGTGCTTGGCCACAATAATCGTGACATGAGATTTTCGAATCGTCGTGACACAGCAGAGCAGAGTGATCACAGACAGACACATGACAGACACACAGAGATTCTTTGCTTTTATAGAGAGATAAAAAACAACAGAAGCTCTCAGATTTGTAAAAACCTTACTGATGTTTCACAGTGTTCATAACAGCCACTTTGAGGGTAAAGGAGTGAATACAAAGAAACGCTCACATTCAGAACAGCAACACAACGACAGAATCCAACAGTTTAAGGTTTCTGTGGCACTTTTCTACTTGGCTTTTTAAGACAGAGACGTGGTATTTCAGGAACACCTCACACAATACTTTATATTACACATTTACACAGCACTGTCGACGTGGCAGACCCAGCTAATAAATCTGCTACATTCAAACGGAGAAAACAGTGTCATACAGTGAAGGTACGAAGAACAAATGAAAACATGGTCAAAGGAAGGAAATGGTTAAATTCTGCTCACTGAGGGAAAAGATTTGCCACAATGAGACACAGAAGTGCAAATAAGAGCGAAAGAAGTGCTTGATTTTTTCACTTGGGTCAAGAGATAATTAATTAAAAGTGGATATTTTCTGTCACGACTGACAAAACACAAAGCATCAACATTTTATACTATAGAGGTCTCGAATCCCGTTTAAGGCATCATTATATGGCAACTGCCTTAAACAAAAACATGTTCATTCATTCTGAGACAAACAGTCTCCTTCCTGATGAATGACTGCAATAAATTTACTTTGCAGTTCGGTTCATGCAAAACTTTTTGTGTCAGAATGAATAAAATAACAAATGACAGAGCAAATACTTCAATTTATAAAGAAAGTGCATAAATTAGCATAAAAAAGAAACAGTCTGCATTTAATAATCTCGGAACAGTTTAGTTATTATGAAAAAAACATCAGCATTTATCGCTGTCATACAGAATTTTAAGACTCCTCATGTCATGAATTCTGCACAGCAAGTTACTGAACCAAAACCTGGGTGAAGGTTGTACTGAAAAACAGCAAAGCAAGTTAATTATTATTATCTGCACGCCTAAAATTAGAGATGCTGCAGGAATTTGAAAGCAGGACCCTGGAAGCTGCATGTGAGCACACTGGAAAGATCTGATTTGTTTTGATTTGATTGTTTTAAAATGCACTGTAGTTTTTTTTTCTTCTTCAAAATAATATGCAAAGTGCAAGACTACAGGTGACAAAACATGACTTTCTCAGAGGCACTCCTGTAGACAGGTTGCATGTAAAGGTGCTTCGCTAATGACACAGAATTTTGCAGGAATAACAAATGCTACTCTCCTGGACTGAGGGTGCACAGGAACACAGCAGCCTTCTGACGTCCTCAACCTATGCACCAACATTTTTCCAGAATTTGGTGGGACTTCATCCCAAAAACACAAAACAAACAGAAATGTTCTTCTGATGGTGACGAGTGGCTCAAAACCACAAACCATAGAAAAAGTAGCAAATGGAAGACTCAAATTTGTGTTCAAAGTTTCCGTTTGCAGTCAAACTCTAAACAAAATCATGCGTATAAAGTGGCAAAAAGTTTTAAAACTTAAGAAGGAAATGCTTCAGAGAGACTGTACTTCTATTCGCTTCGATAAACTTCTGGAATGTTTTCTTCACTGTGTAAAGTGACAGGATAAGGTCGGTGTTTTTGGGATATGTTGTTGTACAGCTACATTTCCGGCATTTGTCTTTCAGTCCCTCTGTTACCTTCAGTCCGACTGGCCGTTCTGGCAGCCCTTCATGTACAGCTCGTCCTGTGACAGGTGTCCGTCGAACGCGTCCATGTACAGGCTGCTGGTGCTGCTCCCGCTGCTGCTCAGGAACGTGCCGACCGCTCGGCCCTGACGAGCGTGACCCACCGCGTCGCTGAACACTTTGTTGATCTGCTCCTCTGAGGGCATCCACCAGTCCGGGTTCGAGGCACAGTGCATCCGGATGAACTCTGGAGAGATTTTGATTAAAAAACAAAAAACAAAACAAAACAAAAAATAATTGAAAATTGAAGAAAGTCCTAACTGGTGGCAGGGTTTCACAGTGATGAGTTTTTAGGGCTGATTTGCCTCATATTTGTCATGTTATGACACAATATCGCAAACTTAAATACAGTAGGTAATTTCTGCCACAAGGGGTCTCTCTTTAATGAAGCAGTATGGGATCATGGGAGTTGTTGTCTTTGTTGTCAAACAGCGACCATTGCAGATGAAAGTCTAACTGACTGACTCGGGCAGGAATGTTCACTGACGAGGAAACGCATTAACGTTTGATTCACGTTACATTTTGTCACGTTTGCCGTCCTCCTTCCTCACTCTGACTGCTGTGACCACAGACGTTAGTGACAGGTGGAAAATTGACGCACATTGCATTGAATAAAATTATAGATTTCTCTGAGTTTGAAAATTTTTGAAAAACTTTTTTTTAAATGAAATTTTGATGCAGAAATCTTATGTTTTACAAAACCTTAAAGGTGGAATCAGTAGCATTTTCCTAAAAAATAGAATATAGACTCATACAAAGGTAATCTGACTCAGTCATCACTTGTGGACCTCTATGTATGTGTGTTGGTGACTGTCTGCAGAGCTCCGCCCTCTGCCTGGATTTAGATGTTCTGGTTTAGATCATGTAAGATGTTCTACAGCATTATTATGATGAACGTCGCAGCCCTAAGAGCTGCAGCTTGTTGCGGATGTCTGAAATAACTGCTCTGTTACTGCCTACTCACAATATATAGAACAGTACAACAATA
>JAPZDX010000025.1:18912018-18923268 GCA_029783625.1 Naso annulatus
GTGAGTAAAATATTGTTCAACATGAACATTTTTAATATTTCTAATGTGTTATTCACATTTATGTAATCTACTGCACTTTACTGTTGTAGCTGGCTGAGGTGGAGCTGGTTTGAACTACTCTAGGTTAGGTAGTTTATTGTCCTCAGAGAGGAAATTTATTTTCATTGTTTTTCATTTATTTATTTATTTTTGATTTGTTTAAAAAAAAAATTAAAAAAAATAAAAAATACAGTCAGTTTAGTCCTGTGGATCCAGACTCGGCACTCAAAACCCAGCCAGAAAAACATATGTGAGGGGTCATGTGATGATCACGAATGTAGAAAAAAAGGAGGAAACTACATACCGCTACACAAATCTCTCTTTATATTTTGGAATGTTTTCCTTGCCACATTGTGAAATATCGGATAATCTGACTCTTTCTGCCTTGAAAACTTGTTTATGAGGCTCCAAGTAGATGATGCTTTACTTTAAAGTAGGTAGCTAAAAATGCTGTGAACCACTAGTTTCAATGTATTCTGTGTATCTCCCAGTAAAAGTAAAGAATCTTTGTGTGTTTGTGTGAATGTGACCACTCTGCTCTGCTCAGGTTGGCACTTTATGTATTTCTTCTTCTTCTGTTTACTGGTGCACATGTGCCCTGTGGTTTACTTCCAGTAAGTATTTGATTTTAAAATTATACAGAATGCTCATCTGAGTCTAAAAATAACATGAAAAACATATACAACAACATAACAAATAAAACAAACAAACAAACAAAAACAAGTCACAACAAGCACACAGGACCGTTTAGAGTTGTTGGAAAGTTTATCTGATGACCTTAGGCAGAGGCAGGCTAGCACTTCCCATTGACTACTAGTGTTTGAGCTAAGCTAATTAGCGGTGGGTGAGTTCTGCCTGCACACACAGTTGAAAGAATGGGATCTATCTTCTTGTGTGGAACTCAGGAGAGAGGCAAAAAAGAAAAAGAAAAAAAAGCTACATTAAGCTACATTGTACAAACCTCAATAGTGCATCTTTAGGTGATTTAGTTTAGTCTGACATCAAACTCGAAGCAGCCGTCTTTAAACACACCAGATTTCTCTTTTATGAACATGAAAGGTTTAAATAGGCTGTGAAGCGGCGTGAGCTGCCCACACTCACTTTCTGTAGGTGTATCAGAGGCTTTCATGTAGTTTCAGGTGTTGAGGTTTTGATTTTGGATTTTTATTTTTTTTACATCAGAGGTGTTGCTGGATTACAGATTTTTAATTTTAAGGTAGGCCTACTCTCTCTTTTTTTTTTTACTCAGAACATCTCTTGTCACTGAGATTCCTTTCTTTCATAGAGATGCCAATAAACTCTTTCATCAGTGCGGGGCTATTGTCCAGAAACGAGCCTCAGTGTACAGTGTTCAGTTTCCCTGGTAGTCTGGGCACGTCTCAATGAGATGCTCTCACACATACCTCCATGTAATGATTATCACTGGCCTCACACACACACACACACACACACACACATAAATACACGCACAGACAAAATGAGTTCTAGGCAGCCACTGCTGCATCCACATTTGCTCAGACGTGTCTATCAGCCTGGCGCAGATGTGTCGCATTTATTAATATGCGCGCTGTCTCTGTTTACCCGATGAGATGTAGGCCTATCTGATATCATTCGTCTTCTCCCCCCCCCACACCCCCCACCCCCACCCCCACCAGCTGACTCTCTCCTCTCACTAGTTTTGTGGCACCGTGAGCAGAGAGCCTCATAAAATTTCATTAAAAACAACACGCTTGGCAGAGGCAAATTTATGAGCCCCATTTATTTTAATCACAACTCTTTGGGAAAGGCTTCTCAATGCAATTTGTGTTATTGTGTGCTGGACTGATTGCTCAGTCCCAGGGTGTCCAGTGCTTCTCATGAGAAGGGCATCAAGTTTTTTTTTTTTTTCCTTTCCAGGCATGAGAGGGACATTAAGTTGCTCCCTTCGTGCACATAAAAGCACTTTGATGTGTCATTATCGGTAAGGATGCATGGCACGTTTAGCTGGGATTGGATGATACGTCTCGTGTAACAGGGAGTGGGGAGAAAATCATTTTGTGAAGTGAAATCAGGAGCACGTGCAGGCCAGAATGGATGCAAACAATGGGTCATCATGTCTGCAACCTGCGATTTACACTCGCAAGGAATTAGGCTACTTTCACAGATAGAAGTGGGTTAAATTTGATACTAATGCCTATTTTTAGATCAAAGCTGTAATACCTCATGTTCACATTTGAGAAATTGTCATGTAGCTGAGTTTCAACAGGGCTGCAGTGCAACAAGACTTCATGTAAAGCAACAATAACCAGGAGCAAACTGAGCTTCTGCTGCCAACACTGATAAAGAGATTAACATTTGATTAGAAGACGAGATGTCCAACGTTTCATTTCATAACTGCCACCATTGGGTTCACTGCTTTCGTCCTAACGCTGGTTCCCATGGACCCGCCCTCCACACGGGGAACACATTTCTCCCTGAGCCTGCACAGCCCTCTAATGAACAGCAGCTGAGGAGAAAAATGAGCACCGAACAATGTGTTTCAGCCGGAGACTGTGTGGGCCCTTCATGCACACACACAGACATGAAAACACACAACAAACACACACACACACACACACACACACACACACGGACAGACAATTACCCAGTGTAATTTTTAGCACATGCACACTGGAGATTCAATCATGACTGCTCTCATTACAGCAGCGAATCAATCACTGCTGACAGGAAGAAATGAGAAAATAAAACATGAAGCTCAGGTGATGAAGAGCAAACAAAAGAGATGATTTTATAGACGGACAGATAGATAACTTTTTAAGTCAAATTCCTGAAGGGAAATTAAAAAGCAGGAGGTTTATTTGGCAAAAGTCTCAGTATCCCCTCTCTAAATGTCACAGCCATCACACCTGGACTCACACTCATCACTCACTGTGAACAAGTTTGAACCGCACCTGAGCTGATTCCATACGTGCAGTCTGGAGAGAATCTGGGCTCCGCTCTGCCGCTGCTGCCGCGCCGCTGCTGCGTACCAGGAGACGCTGCTGCCGCCACGCTGCCCGCCGGTGCTGAGGTGGATGTCGGGACTCTGCTGCTGGGCCTGTTGTCACACGGGAAACGATGCTGCTGCTGCTGCTGCTGCTGGGGCGTCGGGTGATGCTGCTGGCTGCTGCTGATAGCGACAGTGGTTTGGTGGAGCGGCTGCAGACGCTGTTGGTGGTGATGATGGTGGTGGTGCGGCTGGAAATGATGAGGCTGCTCGGGGTGAAAAGTGAAGTGGTGACCGTCGCCAAACAGAGGCACCTCGACCACGGCGGACCTGTCAAAGCGCGACTTGTCCGCCGAGCGCTTGCTCTGGAAGGTTTTCAGGGTGCTGTACGGACCCCGTTGTTGTCTGCACATCTTCGGGGCGCAGGGCCCTTCATCTGCGGGCTGCATCTCCCCCTCCATCCCTGCCAGGTGTCACGGAGAGGGCGGACGGCTCCGGGTCGGTGAGAGGCGTGCAGGAGTGACAGACAGCTGATAACAGAGGGATCAGATCCGGTGTCGGTTTGGCTCGGTTGCCCTCATACACACACCGAGTGAAGGGTGGGCTAATTTAGGCTACTGACAAGGCGCCGCTCCAATCCCCAGTCGGGAGCGTCGATATCGCGACTTCCAGGGGTAAATACAGGCGGGACTTGTGCGCCGCTGCCTGCCTCCTTTGTAGCCACCATCCACACAGAGAACAACGGGGCGCTACGGTCGTACAATCTAAAAAATGAAAAAAACGTGAAACGAAATCCAACAAATGAAGAGGCAGAGGCCATTTTGCTACTGAGCTCATCACAGCGCACAGAAATGAAATGAAAGGCTGCCCACACCCCGACATGCCAACGGTGCGAGCTGAAAATGACACACAGTGCAACAGAAAATATTTAGATATTATTTAAATTAGCTTCATGAAGCTAATTGTAAAACAAACAAAAAACGGTTTAATTAATTAAATACAATAAACTGCTAAAAAACGATATTTGATCATGCCTTTATAGCTTGAGCTTATGTTTTGGTCCTGAAATCAACAAACTCTAGGTTGTAGTTTTCTGATCCATTCAGACCTTTGATGTAGGCAAAATGTGAACTGTTTCCAAAGTTCATAATTAAACATAACATCTTAAAGTCATTAGTGGATTGGCTGCCGTCTCGCGGCCCAGCCTGCAGCTCCAAAAGTTTGCTGCACCACATGGGGGCGCCACATCAACAGGTTACAAACTGAAGATGCAGAAGATGGACGAGTCGACCAAACCTGCTGCTGATTAAACCACCACCAATCATTTATTTCTCCTTTTGGACACACCAGGGCGGACGTTTCTGCATTTGAGTCATAACAAAACACCAGGAAAAGTTCATTTTATTCTGTGTCCACATTAAATTGAGCATAGCTGTATGAACAAACTGACAGAGGAATATAAAGTTGGGTTTAATAACCCGAAACCACCAAATTAGCTACAAGTATTAGCTTCCTCTAACCTGAATAAGCTCTACAAACTCTAACGTGAGCTGAATTGCGGGCAAAAAGTGAGAATGACATGGTAGCCTGGTTAGGGTTAGGAGTAGTAATACTAATGACAGTTTGGTTAAATTGTCTTTTTTTTAACAGAGAAGATATACACTGTGTGGGTTAATGCTAACGTTAAATGAACCCGAGTTAGCTTAGAAATAGCCTGCTAAACTGGGGAAGAAGAATCAGTTTCCTCCATGGGTTACCTGAGCAGATGTTAAAAAGAGCTGACTGAGGCACATCTGAATACTGAATATTAAAATGAAAGTGGCAAATACAAAAATAATATCGCAATATATAATAACAGTTACATATGTAAACTTTGCTAATTTCAGCTAACAGCTACTGCTATGTAGGCTAACGTCTGAATGTAAGCCAGTTACATCTGTCACGTTAACCGTAACATAAGGACTGCTGGTCTTTGTTTTGTAACTTATGAAATAAAGTTTTAAACAAGTGTGTTGTCTCATATAACGTCATCAGAATATATTTGGTCATAATTTTAAATGTCATTTAGTCTGTATTTTTTATGTTGTATTTTTTTACCTGAATTTGACATATTTTGTGCTAAATATTACCAACATCAGCACTTAGTTCAGCCAAAAATACGAAAATGGATTTGATTAATTTATTCTAAAACAGGCTGCCACAGGGATCACTGATGCTGCAGAATAATTTAACTGAGATAATGCATGCAGCTAGCTGCCTTCAGCTGTGAATAATTACCATCAGCGACCATCGCTCTTCGTGAACGCGCACGCCCGGTAATGGGAGTTACGTGCGCGCGTGGAGTCACAAAAGCAGGTCTGCAGGAAAGTGGACGCACAACTTCTGCACCGACACCAACAAGCGATCGTCGGAGAAAGTGTGCAGAAGGAGCGCAGAGAGGGAGCCGGAGCAGAGCGTCTGACTCCCGCGTGTTCGGATGACGACTTTCATGAGAAGTTGTTTTTTTTTTAAGAAGTGAAAATTCAGTGAAGGATTTTCTTTCTTTCTTTGCAGTTTGGCAACTTCTGGCTCTAAACGGCGTGGATGGTGGAAGGATGACGGTGACGTAACTTTGGATCATTTGGATCGATTCACTGAGTTTCTCTGTCAGTGCATTCATTTCAATGAAGGGTCTGTAACCCGGACTGACGCACTCGGAGCCCGGGAGCTGAAGCAGTCGGGAGGCAGGGAACCGTGAACCCCAGCGGCTCGCCGGGATGGTGCGCCTGCTCAGCTGCCTGCTGCTGGGATATCTGACGTGGAATCTGCGGATATCGGACGCACAAGGGGAGTACTGCCACGGCTGGCTGGACGCTAATGGGAATTATCATGAGGGCTTCCAGTGTCCGGAGGACTTTGACACCATTGACGCCACCGTGTGCTGCGGCTCCTGCTCGCTGCGGTACTGCTGCGCGGCCGCGGACGCACGGCTGGACCAGGGCAGCTGCACCAACGACAGGGAGGTGGACAACACCGAGTTCGCAGCGCGTAAGTTCAGTGCTGTGGGGTTTTTTTTAGGGTCTTCCACAAGTTGTGCATTTTAGTAAAACTTCACACTACAGGACAAATTAGTCAAAGTTAAATCAGGTTCAAAAACACCACAAATGATTCAAAACAGAAGAGTAAGTAATTGTACGGTCCTCAACGGAATTAACTGTAAATGCTAAATAAAGTACATACATGCAGTAATATGCACATACTTGAGTTTGACTTATCTTTAGCAAAGTTCCACAGAGGTCAGAGGTCAGAGGAACAACAACAGGTTTCAGTGATTGCAAAAGTTTTCAGTGTCACCAGACTGCTGCTGTCATGAAATTATGAGAAATGGAACACTGAAGACTTTGTGCATCAACTCAAACTGGACACAAACGTCTCTTTAAAAATTTAAAACTTTAACATTTTCAGCATTAATAAAGTGTCCAGTTTCCAGCACCTGTCTTTGTCTCACTCTCTGGCTTCATTTGGCCTCAACTTAGCGCAGATTTCAATCAGAACCAAAAGGAAAACTAGAATTTTTGATGTCAGCTAGTCGGCAAATGTTCCTATAACTACTCATGTAGCAGAAAATGGTTGAATGTTTGCTGGATTTCAATGCAGGAATGTTTTCTCACAACTTTCTCACACAAGCAGCCTTATTGTGCTGCCAAATGTAAAACCTCATTCAGTTTGACAGCTCACTAATTTGCCAGCAGAAGTAACCAAAACATCACGAGCATCCAGCATCTCACTTTCTGGGGTTTCTTTAAATGTTTTAACAGACTCAAAGTGTTGCATCAACCCTCTGTTAGCTGTGAAATCTGAAAGAATAGGCCACTTTAACCCTCTAGGTTTCATCATCTTATATTCAATTTCCAGCTGATAAGCTGCAGAGCTTTAACTGAGTGGACTATGTGCTCGCAATTTCCTATTTTTTCCCTATCAAAATAAATAAACGCTAGCTGATTTCCTCCCAAAGTGCAAATCAGATTTATGGCGTAACCTGAGCTGTTTGTGTTGTCCGGCTGGAATGTGTCTGTTGGGTTTGTTAATCACATTTATTCAAAAAAAAAACAAAAAAAAAACAAACTGATAAGATTGTGTCAGTGTCTTGATTTTAGCCACCATGAAAATATTAATCCCAACTTCAACCAACAAGGTTACAATTTACTTCAACCACCATATTTAAAATTTAAAGCACTGAATAAACATTTAATGTAGTTAAATGTTTGTTCATGTGTTCGTCTAAAACTAAGAAGTAGTTGTTGTACAAAAAACAGACAGATAATGAATAATAAATAGTAAAACAGTTGAGTGCCTGTTAATGCCAAATAGAGAAATTAAAGTGTTTTCCAGCTAGAAATGATGTGTTTAAGTGTTTAGATCATTTAGATTTTTAGATTTATTTGCTAAAAGGGTGATTTTTGTGTAGAAATAGAAAGTTGAGAAACTAACATTTGGGGTTTTTACATGAAAACACTGTTTTTTTTAAACAACCTGCAGCTCTCAGTTTTGTGAAGGTGCTTTCCTATTCTGATCCAACCCGTCTGTGTTTCCCTCAGAGCCCGTCTACGTGCCCTTCCTAATGGTAGGAAGCATCTTCGTCGCCTTCGTTGTGGTTGGCTCTCTGGTGGCCGTCTACTGCTGCACCTGCCTGCGGCCCAAGCAGCCGACCCAGCAGCCCATTCGCTTCTCCCTGCGCAGCTGCCAGGGCGAGACCATCCCCATGATCCTCACCACCGCTCCCCCGAGCCTCCGCGCCCCGTCGCGGCAGTCCAGCACGGCCACCACCAGCTCCAGCTCGGCCGGAGGCGGCAGCTCCATGCGGAGGTTCTCTCTCGGAGGTCAGGGGCAGCAGCAGCATGGCTGCCTGGTGTCTGCCACCGTCTCCTCGTCAGCCTCCACCCCCACCCAGACCCCTCAGACTCTACCTCCACCTCCCCCTCCCCCGTACACATCCCCACCAGCACCCATGTCACACCCCTCCACCCACACCCAGCTACAGCTCCACCAGCCCTCCGTGCCCTCTCACCCCCCTCAGAGCACCGGGTTCCTCCTGCCGCAGCAGTATTTCTTCCCCCTGCAGCCCGACGCCTTCACAGCCACCAAGGGCTTTGCCGACTTCGGACAGAGCTGACAGGGCTCCCAGTGGGGGGAAATAAAGGGATTACAAGAGTTTTAGATGTTCCGATGTGAGTCTGCAGGGACAAACACACTGAAACACAGCTGGTGGTGTGTGGGTGGAGGGCCCGGCCGGTTCAATGGACACAGAGAGCGCGACAGGAGGACGAGGGAAAGAAAAACAAAGCTGCCGGGTCGAGCTCGGCCTGCAGCATTTCCTCCTCTGCATCACAGGACACATCAGCAGACCTGTTAGAGACTGTAACAGTTTAAACCTTATGCACTTTTATGTTAATTTGAAGACAGACCTCACTGGCCCACATTTTATTTTTTATACATTCTTTTTTTCAAGGCGTCAGCTTAGAATGCAAAGTATAACATCGGCAGTTTATCACACACCTTTAAAAACTGAATTTACTGTAGATGGCACTGACGCCGTCACTCTGAGCACTGTTAAAAATACATGTTGGAAAGCAGGGAAATATTGTGTTTTTATGACAATCCCAAGGACCTCTGAAAGAGGGCAGAACCTCACACAGAAAGAACGTCTTATTTTGGAGGAATGTGGACTTTAATGAGATGTTGTACAGGTACTGTATCCAGAGCAGGGTGCTCATATTGATTCCCTAATTTACAGCAAATAAAACAATGTCTCATAATCTTGTGTGCACTGATAAATGCAAAGAAAAGTATGTTAAAAAAACGATGTGTGCTCTGAGAGAAGCCTCACCATCGCTCAAACAAAAGAGAAACTGGAGCGGTCGATCCTGCACAGCAGCTCACTACCTGTTGCTCATTCTTGCACCAGACTTCACAGCAGGAATGCAGCGCTGAGATCAGTCATTGTCAGTGTTCAATGAGCATGGGATGGTCACAGTGTTAAAAACAACTCATCCCAGAAATAGAGGTTTAGGTTGCAGCGACAGGTATGGCAGAATCTCGACAAAGACCGCTCTGTTCTCCGATTATCTGACTGTGAAACACACTTGGTGATCGGTGTCTCATGAAACCTGCAAAATGTTCGGTCTGAGGATTTTTGCTGCTACAGTCAGGGTCCCCTAAAGTCTGTTATCCCTGGACTGTTGGATCACACAATAAAGCCTCCATGATCAGTTATCAAACAGATTCCACTGTTAGCATTTTCAGGTCTCGTTCGTACTTGCGGCTGTCAGTTCAGGCTTTACTTCTCACATTCCATGCTCTGCTTGTAAAAGGAAACTAGAAGTTGTGAACAAGTTTTAATGACATTTCCTAAATCATTTGGAAAGTTCTAACGTTTAATGTCTCTGCCAGGCCTTGAAAAAGTTTCCAGCTTCTTTTCCAAGTTGTCCATGAAGGCAGGAATCCTGATTAATACTCCTCACACTGAATGCTTTTACTTTGTTCTGTCTCACAGGTTTCGTCAAGTCTTTTTTTTTTTCTTTTGTCCTAAATTTCTAAGAACTCATATTCTTCCTGGAACAAAATCTGTAATATTTAAGTTACTGTGGTGCTGAATCAAGAAAACATTTAAGTTAACTTATGAGCTGTTCTGCTCTATTTTATCTCTCTATATAGTCACTTTATTATTTGCATATCTGTGCACTCTGGAAAAGATGCACATACTCTATGAAACTGATCTGAGCAGTGCAGTCACATTACCTTTTTGTTCAACTAAACTGACTCATATTCTGATCTGGAAAGGACAAAACCGAAGCACTTAATATCTAAATATTAAGTAATGACAGACTGATGCTGCAGTTGAATAATGTGTTAAAATATAGTGATGAAACATGCAGAATAATAACTTCTCTGATGTTAGCAAACACAGCGCAGCCGGAGGTCCCACCAAACACCAAGAAATGTCAAAGTACGCCTTAAAACTAGAAAACAGCCCATTTATAGTCAGCAGATCAGTTTTAAAATTTTATTAGCGGGACAAAAAGAATCAAACAGGAAACAGATACAGCAGCTGCTCTGGCATCAGTCTGACTTTATTAAACTGAGTGAGTTTGTTTGGCTGCACTGTTAACAGAAACAGCAGATTCTCTTCAATCATCTCAACATGTGTTTTATTAAATGATTGAAGAGGGGCTGAAACTAAAGATGGTCAGTTATCTTTTCCTTGATTTGTTGTTTGATAATACTGACACAATCAATCATAATTTAATTTCCCAAAGCTTTTCTTGATTATTTTTTCTCACCTCAGTTGCAACCACTGATACTTTATCATTTATTTATTGAGAGAAGATACTAGATGATCAAAATAGCTGCCAATAAGTCGACAGCTAGCTAAGGCTACACAACTTGGACAAATCACATGGTTATTTGGTACTAATTATTAATTTTACTGATTAATTTTCTTCTCTTCCCAACTTTTATATTTATGTAAGGATTTCAAGTTGAGTTTGTGGAAAAGGCATGGTTTGTTGTAAACAGGATGTAAACTGTTCACAACGTATTTGCCAGTTAAGTTAGCTGAAGTAGGTGTTAGCGGCTAATGCTAAGCTAATGTCTTTGAATGGCACTAGCAAAGACAGTTGATAGAAAGCGAGACCTCTCATTGACCGTTCATTTCCTTTATCAGTGTCACATGGTCTTGTCATGGCCCCGCCCCTTCAGGAGACTCGAGGCAGTCTTCAGTCCATTCATTTTTACTGGAGAAATGAACGTGATCACAGATTATGACCAATTCTTTAGCCCCATCGTCACCCAGATACCTACTGAATCTTTTTTTCTTTTCTTTTCTTACCAGATACACATATATTCCAAACATTCTGACACGAAAATGGCATTTTTCAGACCCACATATCAGGAGAAAATTAACTTTGTCCAAGACCTGCGTCTGTTTCAGCAACACTGTCGAGAGATCTGTGAACTGGTGCTTCCCACCTTGCTTCACAACGGACCTAAACAGACATGTAAATGGTCTTATAGGTGAAACCACGAATTAAAAGTTCAAACTTACATCAAACAAATATGCAATGCAAAATCCATTCACACAATGTTATAGCACTTCAAGAGGAGGCGGAGGCATGGTGGTTCCTAACTGTCTCCATGGGAGACGTGACTCTGCCCACTTAGGAGACGGGAAGTGTATATACCATTTCACACTACTGCGTACAGTGGGA
>JAPZDX010000025.1:18948012-18958155 GCA_029783625.1 Naso annulatus
GAATAAAGTCACACAGCAGCCCCCGCCTGGCCCCCACCCACACACACACACACACACACACACACACACACACACACACACACACACACACACACTCAGCATTACCTCACCCTCCCACTGAGCGAGGCCTGGCCCAAACCAACCCCCACTTCTCCTCTATCTCTGTGCTCGGATGTGGACTAAAACATCCCCAAAGTAACAATCACATATTTATGCCAATTAGCCTCCCACTGACACACTCGGCTCTCTATCAGCCTCCTCCTCAACTATCCCACTCCCAAACCCAGTGGGGGTGCAAACAAGCCCCAGTTTCCCCTCTACAATAATGAATGCTAATGAAATCAATAAATGTTCATAATCATTTGTCACAGTGGGATCCTCCCTTTCACCCCTGCAGACACCCGGCTCTCTTTCTTCCCCTTGTATCCCAGCAAGCTGCAAAGGATAGAGATTCCCTCCGAGTAAATTCCCGCTCTGTCCTGTAGAGATTTTGCCCTTTGTGGAGCTCCTGATTGCCAGAAAAAGCATGAATGCCAGTAAATAATATTGAGCCAAATATTTCCAGAGTTGCCCACCCCTTCCTGTCTCGTTTTGAACAGTTGAAGTAAGAAGAGAAAGAAACAGAAGAGTATAAGGTGCCATATAAAAGCGGATAGTTGGTGGGGGGCGCACAGTTTATTAGAGTGACTCAAACATCCGGAATATGTCATTAAAAGGGAACAGGCAACGCATGTGAAGCCACGCCTCGTGTTTTTTACACCTCCCTCCTCTCACCTCACACACACAAGCAGCCTTCATTCACAAAGACAGTATCTGTTGTGTACAAAAGAGCCAGGCGTGCAAAAAGACAGGCTTCGTGGGGCCAAATTCCTGCTGGATTTTCTCGCCTCGCCTCAGGCCAGCTGCAAGGAAAATATCTCGGGAAAAGAGTGGACAAGCCAGCAAAAACAACCTGCTGACCTGGCCGAGTCATCATTTATGGGTCTTGGAAAATGTGGCCTAAACAAAATTAAGGTTGATTCGCTTCTAACTATCAGACACATACTTCTGTGAACCTTTTTTGGCACGAGACAGTTAATGAAACCTTAAAAAAAAAAAAAAAAAAAAGTTATTAAAGGGAAAAAATCCACTCTACAACAGAATTCAACCGAGATGCTGGATGATTAAATCAGCAGCTGTGAGAACAAATCTCCCTTTAATCTGCTGTATATTTATTAACGGACAGAAGACAAAGTCTGATGCTGTCGACACAACCACAAAGCACATTTACTCCAGACAACACAAAGCACTTATTCTGAGTATCGCACGACTGTTTTTCCACCAGCGGACCTGGATTTCTTCAGAATTCTTTAATTAACAATCACGGCAGGAACAAATCATGTATTTATGTACACTGACTCGCCTGGTGACCTTGTGTGTTGCCATTAATCATGTGTGAGTTCACAATTGTGGCTCTGGAGGAGAATTTCTCACGTTTTGTTTTTATGCAGTTAATAAAACAGGTGTGACATGAGTGGGTCAGCAACTCGTAATTGTTTTTATATGAATAAGTCTGGCAATTTATTTACTTTATAAAATGTCAGAAACATCGAAAATAGCCTGTTCAACAAAAGCATCAAATCCCTGCAACGACTGAAGACTGTCGCTTCCACTCAGACAGGAACTCTCTGTTATCTCGTATATGAAGTGTTGTACTCGATGGGTTAAACTCAATCTGACAGTGTTGCTCTGAGAACAAACAACACCCTCACTTAAACAAATTGCACAATTTCCCACAACAAATGCTGTCACACAATGACAGCACACTCTTTCTCTTCCCCCGATTCCTTCTGCAGCATCCCCCAGCCCATCTGACCTCTCCTGCCCCTGACCGCCATAGCCAATCAGTCTTTAATCCAGCCCCATGCAGTGCTAACCAGGTCACCACGCCTGTGAGGAGGGTCCATGGCTCTGGTTCAGCATGGCGAATAGAGGAGACATCTTTATTACCACTGGAGGAAAGCTAACGGACAGCCCCTGCGACCAGACAGAGCAGGTCAAGCCAGGCCAAACGGGGATATGACTGGAGACGCGCTGACTGCAGCTGCCGGGTGACTGCGAAGTATCAGCCCTGAACCACAGGACAGGAAGATCTCGTGTCATTAATGTGACGTTCACCGGCTGTAACAGCTCAAACATTTGACCCTTTCATTTGTGTCATGGACCAAAAAAAGAGCCAGATTTAGAAGGAATGATGCTTCACTTAAAGATGTTTCAAACAAACACAATTTCCAGAGGTGATGAAGTCAGATACAGTATGTTCATGGGAAACTGGGCAAAACAACAGACCAACAACCCCAAAAAACATGTGAAAAACTCCAAAATATTAACTGAGTAAAAGTCCTTCACAACTCGAAGCACAGTCACTGGCAAAATGACGTTACTGTCACTGCAAACAACAGAAAAAGATAACTCAACAAATAACTAAAGCAAAAAGACTGAAGTAAATAATGAAAGAATAATAAAAATATAATCAGAAAGCATTTGAATATGGTTGCATGCAATTCAAATAGTCAATATGCACATTAATAACATGTGGCAGAGACTAATGTTACCTTAGTGTTAAAGCCCATGGCATTCTGGGAGGTTTTGTAGAGTTCTGGGTATTTCAGCATGTTTTCTTTCCGGCAGGAGCGCTCAAATATTCCCAGAGTGAGAGGAGGCAGAGCAGTAAAGATCTGCATAAGAACAAAACAAAGAAACATCAGAGAAAAATCTGAGAAAACTTTTCATTATTTCGTGTTTCACACACACTTTTTTATTGAAAAGAAGAAAAAAGACCTCTTCACTGTCTAAGACATTGTTTGGCGTGAAAGTTATTTTTTGAATGTAAGTGACACAGTAATTTAATCTTGAAAGACTCACATCCAAGCATCTCTAAAAGATTTCAAACAAAACTCATGTCATCCCATGAAACCTATGAGATGCAACTGAACAAGCAAGCGAAAAGACCTTGAGCTATTACAATATATGTTTTTATAGTGCATATGGACCGTGTGCGGACACGTTATTAAAGAAAAATGGCAAAAGGAAAGCCTTGTTAACAAATGGATTAATCCATGCTCTGCATTGATTTTTTGAACTGACTGTCCAAACCTTTATAGGTGCAACCGAAAACCAAAATAACTTTATGTAATTCATTAAACTCCTGTCAGGTGGATGTGTGAAGGATGGCGGTGTACATGGACGCTGCAGGCCAGAGTGCTCCTTTTTTTCTATTTTTTATGGTCTCTTTCATTGCTGTGGGAATCGAACGGCTTTTTGCTTCAAACAACGTTTCGTTGGACGTGTTACAAGCGACAATAAAGTATCCTATCTTATCACTGGGGGTGTAACGATACATTTTAACAATAAGATGTGTATTATGATATATTGTTTTCGATATGATAAAGAGCGATATGGGCCCATTTAGAGCGATATGATATGACACGATTTAATGACGAGAAATCAATATAGTAACTTTTTTTGCCAAAAATAGAGGATAAGGAAAATGCCTCTTTCTGTGCGGTATTAGAGGAGGTCAAACAGGGGAAAAGCTCGACACACTGAACGACACAAACATTCAGTTCGAGGCCTTGATTCAATCTGTGTGGAGCGCAAACGCCGACTGAAAATCTCTCGTTCTCCTGCTGCTTCCTGCCGTGATCCACCATCATCTGAAGAGACGCTGCTGACACAATACACGAGCAGAACATCAGAGAATGAACCGGAGTAACCTTTACAACTGTTTACCATCATAACTGTGAAAAATACATCCACATGACAACTTTGACATGATAAATACAAGGCACTAATTCTTAGTATTGATACATTGATTTGTGCTTCGAAAAATGATTTTAGGTGGATACAAGTCACACTAGAAAGACGATTTGTCGTTTACCTATCAATGTGGTTTGATTGTAGAAATATAAATCGATGCATCAATGTATCGTTACACCCCTACTTATCATTTTTAGCATGCACTACTTGGTCAAGTGTAAAGTCAAATTAAACTTATGGTTGATGCTTGTCTCCACCATTTCCTCCATCTTTACATTTACAGACAAATTTGTGTCATTTTATTCTCTTCTTGCCTCGTTCTTTACATCATTGAAGACCAATGACCTTAAACCCCCTCAGGGTTCCTTATTTTGATTTGTCATGCTTCAAGTCTGTTCATATGCAAAACCCATCTCCAATGAACATCTGCGATGCCCTCGACTAAGAAGCAGGTATTTAGGCTGAGCTGAAGTGTAATTTCTTAGCGGTGTTGTAATGTTGTTCTGTATAGCAGCTGCTGAGAGAGAAGTGATGGTATTGTGTGACTGGAAGCGGGGGGAGGTTCAGTGGGTCAGCTGGTGTGAGATCCCTGTAGGCCCATCTGGACTGGGAGTCTGCAGGCCTCTGTCTGCAGGACCAGGGAGCCACAGGACATGCTCCACTGGGCTCCTTTCTTATTCAGAGTCAGGCCCAGGAAGATCTCCATTGAGGGGCGGATTCAGCCGACTGCCTCTGACAGACTCCCACTGAGACTAAGGAATTCCCCCAGTTTTTGGATAAAGTGAAAGACTGAACCCCCACCCCCCATACAGTACAGGTTCTAAGCTGGTGGTTTATTGTTAAAAAAGTGGAGCTGAGGAAATGCTCCTCTCACTTGACAGTTTCGCCCTCCCATAAATGACTTCCACTGGAGGCAGATCAGGTATGTGTGGAAACTTCACTTCACACTTCTCTCATTCATTTTTGTTTATGGAATTGAGCTGATTTTAATAAAAACATTTAAGCTACATATCATCTCGTTGTGAGCTGCATGGTATCAAAGATCAGACTTGCAGATGCTTTTTTCTTCTTCTACTTAATTCCTGACAGATATGAAATATGAGTTCATTAGGAGTGGTCCCATTATAGAGCCCTGTGGGACTCCCTACATCAGCAGCCGGCTCTGTTGTTGCTCCATTCTTCTTTTTCTTTTTATCATTCAAACGTAGCGGCCCTTGCTAACTATACTCTTTGGGGCAAGTAGAGCTGTTGTTCTTTCGTATTCCATTCATAGTTGAGGGCACAGAGGGAATATGAGCTTGACAACAGACCATAAATAAAGGAGAAAATGTTCAAGCTGTTGATGACATAGTCACGCTACAAAGGGATTCGTTTTGGGGCACCGCTGCAAATCAGAGAGTGACGGGTCACAGGAGTAAAGTGGGCTTTTCGGAGAGTTAATTTCATAAACACTCACCACATTGTACAAACCAATGCACCAGCGTTCAAACAGGATCTGGCCTGAGAAGCCATTGACGAATGCGAACCAGATCTATGGAGACAAAATCACATAAAGAAGAACAGAAAATGATGGCAGTGCAACAGTTAAACACAGTGACAGATTTGTAAAACAGTTATATATGTTTTCCATTAGTGACAGTGAGGGTCAGTGGTTACCATTATCAGATTTAAGATGGGCTCACTGCATCTACAAACACTCCTTTTGTCTGTCACACTACATTCCTAACTGTCTTATAACAACAGAGACTTTAGAGAGAGGATGAAGAGTCTCTTATATAATGTAAAAAATATCAAAGAGTGAGAAGTTTTTGCTAATGTTTCTATAACATTATTGCAAGGGTGATGTATGTTCCATCCGTGGTCGTTTTACGAGTACTGCAATGAAAACAAAATTTCTCATCAATTACAAAACAACAACAAAATGATTCTAAAACAAATGTGGGTTTGTTTGAAGTGTTGCCCTGTGATCAACATGTCATTCATCTAACTTATCCAGGTTTCAAACTCAGGAAAGGCAAGAGGCCACAACAGAAAGAATCAGAGACAAATGAGTGGCAGCGGGAAAGCCTGGACCACCAGATACCACCTCCACGATGCAAATTACCAACCGGCTTCATCAAGGGATTACCTACAAACATACATCAAGCCCTCGATTCCCTTCTTGATCTACCGGAAGATACGTGGGTGACAGAAGAGGTTAGTTATGAGGCCAGAGTCGGGGCTGTCAAGGGTATGGGACTTTGAATGATGCAGACTCTGATATACTGTGTCAGGGCAGGGAGACAGAGGTAATGTAAACCATATGCCAAGTGGAGATTAGGTTTATCACCGTATCGTGATTCATCATACTTGTCTGAACAAACCAGTGCCTCTCAAATCAAGACAGAAGCCAGGTATTCTAAATGAACCATATAAGGTGCAGTTAAAATACAGTTTGTAGTCCAAATAATCGAAGTGTGGAATGTTTAAATTGTTGCAAAGCAGATTTGTCTGACAGAATAACTGCTTCTATACTGAAAGAGAATCAGAAACTGTTTCTCAGCATTACAGTTTGACACTTTGCGCTCCAGAAACGGCTCTTGCTCACGCCAAATCTGTCAGGGGAACATCAGGGGTGCCATGTTTTGGCCATGGCCAACCGAGCATTTCCTCGCTTCATTTAACTTCATTATGAAGGCATGAACTGCTACAAATTCTCAGATTCAGACAAAGCCTATTTGAGGGCCCCACCCGCTGCTGCCACTCTCTACAGGACCAATACCAATCTGCCACTGGCCCTTCCCATTTAATCGTGTAAGAGTACGCATGAAAACAAATGTCTGTCACCCCACCGCTCACCCCCTCTTCATTCCCTTAGTCGGAAGGGGAGGGGGGCTGCCTATAGAGGAAGCCTGTGTTTATGCGTGCCCCTCACCTCCCCTTTCTGCCACACCCACCCACCACAGAACCCACCCTCTGCTCCATCAGGTGCACTCTACCATGACGTTGTTTCTTTTAAAAGAGAGGGCCTGTTTTCAAATTCATGTGGGATGTTCGACCCAGTCTGGTACCGTTTGGCTCTGTCACCATAAGAATCAGATGGTTTACAAATAGTTTAGGTGTTGGTGTCTTGGCGTCAGATGCTGTTGCTATGGGTTACGTGTAGATGAATCTCAAGCCATGAGGCAGGTTCAACCATTAGTGTGGCTCAAGCAATAATAACCAGAGGCTAGCCAGTAGGTCAAACTGCTGAATTAATTACAGCTCTGCCCAATGAGAGGCTCTGGGCTGATATATTGTTGTGCTAAGTTAAAAAAAGGCTCCTATTCATAGTATGTGGTAACTGCTTCTGTGTGAGTGTTTTGGCCTGGTCTTTGGGGTCCCAATAGCTTCTCTCCCTCTTTCTCCCTCTCTCATCTCTTGAGGGACAGATGCATTGATTTGCTCATTAGGGGAAGTACCAGGCAGGATTTTTCTTCCCCTTTTCTTCTCCTCATTGAGTGCCACTCAGTGGAGGGGTGTGGCTGGCCTCTCTCCCCGACTGCACATCGTGAAAAACAGTAATGGAAGGAAGCAGCAGCTGAGAAAGGGGGAACTGGGCCGATAAGAAGACTTCTTGCATATTCATCAGTGAATCAAAAATCATTGATTCGAAGGCAGTGTTTAGAAGTGGACGAGTGGGGGGTGAGCATGACATTTGTCCTCAACTATGTGAGTCCTGATACTCTTAATCTTGGTATTGCAGAGTTGCTAATGGAATTCATACACAAAGCTAGCAGAGAATAAGGAGGTACATAAAGAGGGAGCTGATAAATACGCTGGAAATATGTGGAGCCGCAAACACAAGCTGTCTCACAATGCCTGGCACTGCCGCTGTGGTTTCATTCAGCATGCGACCGTCGGCAAGCTTTACTCTGCAACTCTGAGCTGCACTGAATAAGCTTTCATGTAATTGCCTCATAAATGCCACTTGTCCATCACCCCCCTCTGTAGCACTCTGGCAATGTGTCAATCAAACATGAGTGGCCAGCTGGATCGGCCATTTGAATCGAGTTGCTAAGGCTTCCTTTGCAAAGGCCTCTTAGTTTGAATGTGGCTGAATTCAGTCATTTTTGCTCCGTTCTCTGGTTAATAGTTTAATTTGTAGCAAAATACCAGATATGAATACTACTTCAAGTTCAGTTTGCAGTGGGTGACATTATTTAGAAAATATCTAAGTAATCTGAACGACCTTTTTCAATCAGAAAGTCATGTTTCAAGTGTGGCTTCTGTTCTGTGATTAGTAAAAGGAATGCAAACTATAATCAACAGCCCTAGGAAAGCCAACAGAGACACTGTGAAGCCATTTCAGCTGTCAATCACTCATGCACTGGAGTGACAGCCTCACGTTCTGACTCACAATTAACCCTCAGTGAGTTACAGAAAATCCTGAATAATAACAAAACTCACATTCACGTCTTCCACAAAAGCCACAGAAGCCTTCAGCCTCCTACTCTTTGTCTCTTAAAAAGAACTAAAGCCTCGATGGAGAGAGAGGGAGACCATAAGAAGCTTAAAAAAAGAGTCTCCCAGTCCTGGTATTTAAATTGAAACACGCACTGTACCAAACAACAGTGCTGTGAACAAAGAAAGTTACAATTCCAGTCAACATCCTTCATTCTCTCCATGTAAGGAGGCCTGGGAGTCGTGCAGAAAAACATGCGAGCACAAAAGTAAACCTATTAGTGCAACAAATGCAGCTTTTATCACACGCTGGGGTTGCTGGCGTGTTACATGTCAGACTCTTACAAAACAGTGACATTTGAAAAATTGAAGCAGCCAAAGAGGGAAAAAACATCCTATTATCTATGTGAATCCCCTGAAGCGGCGTAGCACTGAGAGGGAGGGGGAGTTATGTTTTCAGAGAGCAACAAAAGGTGTGCTGGAGAGAAACTCGCTCGCCCACGGAACTATAGATGTTATGTTCCAGTTGTAGGAGAAGACGAGCTGTGAAAAGGGACCTAGAATGTTTCAAAGAGCAGCTGCAGACGGACAAAAAAAAGGAATAAACAATGTTAAAAGGAACTGTGACAGGTTTGCTTTGATTTAGCCCATTTTGGATTTAAAGGAAGGACAAAGACACAGAATTAGAATAAAAGAGCAGTTCTTCATAGTCTTGAATCTATGGAACATATTTGCTATAAGTTACGCCACCATTTTGGACTAAAAAGATGGAGAAGTTTGCACATGGTTAAAAAGGGTAAAAAAAAAAAAAAGAGAAAATCAACATTCAGAAACAAATGAAATTGAATTTTATTTTGGACCTGCATATATAAAAATATTTTTTTCCTAACCTGGAATAGTCCAACAAAACAGTTACAGGTCAGCAACTGAAGTTCTAGACTAGAACGAGAACAAGTGCTCTCTTTCATTTCAGGTCACAATAAACAGAAGCAGCCATGCTGGAATGTAACAGCTAGTGAATATAAACTAGAATGAGGATGAAAGAGAGGATCAGAGTTCAAGTGTCAAAGGCAGAAAATTACCCAAAAAGATTTGTTCACAGGTGTTGATATTTCAAAAACGAGGGTGATTCCTTTTTTTTTTTGGCTCCCTGGAGAAATGTCAGAGAAAAGTCAACCTGTCTCCTTGTCTCTGCACTACAGTAGAGGAAGTGTGTAAATCATTTGCGTTCAGTAATTTTCTTTCTTTTGTTCTGGTCTCGTGTTCTATTCTTCACACATGCTTTCATTTTTCTAGTTTTTATTTTTGCATTAAAGCGGTTTGGTAAAGCTAAATTAGGCTGCTTAATTAATCAAATATTTACAGGGGTCATGATTTTGGTTTTTGATTAATTGTTGTATTGACCTTTAAAATTGCTGCTTTGCTGGTAAAGAACTCTGACACATCAAATCATAAGTCTCCTAAACTAACAGACAGCTACCAGGAGCCATCGAGATGTTTCAGCTTTAGTTTTGGGGTGATGCTGCTGCACATGTTCCGCACAGAGGCAGTTTACAGTGACAGAGGAGCAACAGAGAGCAAATGGGAAAAATGAAAGTCAAACATCTCGAGCAAAAGATCCTTCAAAACAGATCATCATCAAATTTTGGATTTAGGCCAAGTGATGTTAAGCAAGAACAGATCATATGCAAAGACTTCATGACACTTGAGTTTGTGCTGCAAAACACCAAAAACTGCAGCACAGGATGGAGGCTGAGACGAATTACGTCTTCTTTGCCTAACGTGTAGCATCAACTTAAAAGAATATTACAGAATTTTTGACACAGGGCCTCATTTTCGACTTCTCCAGTCCTACTCCTGTTGATAGAGAGAATTTTTTGGCTCATTTGACGCAGTACAGAGTTTGGACGGCTCAGTTTCATC
>JAPZDX010000025.1:19007883-19019673 GCA_029783625.1 Naso annulatus
AGCTGATATGGACAAGTGAGACAAAATATGTAGAATCAGAGGAGCAGCGAGCGCTGTTTGGACTCTTACAGTTGAGATCCATGTACCAGGCATCGTTGACATACTGGTACTTCCAGATGGTTTGGCCGATGGAGCAGACCAGAGAGATGGCCAGCAGGCAGCCGAACAGCACAAGGATCTGAACGTTGGTGATCCGCTCCACATTGGACAGCTTCAGAGGAGGCCTAGTGGAATTCTGGGTAACACACAAGAGGACAGTCGCAGAAAGAAAATCAGCAAAATGGCTGATGGTGATGTTGTCTTTCAGTGCTCTCAGGCACCGATATATTGCTTTTTTGTTTTCAATCTTATTTTAGAAAAACTGTTGGTAAAAGAACAAACCACAATAAAATGGGGGGGGGTATTTTTTATGCAATCAGATTATCATAGCAATAGTTAAAATAAAAAAATAAAATAAAAAAAAACAGCCACCAATCTTTGCACAAAAACTATTAATTAAAAAACCAATTGTGTATTTGAGCATCAATAAAATATTGCAAAACATATTATTGCGATATCAATATGTATCGATATTTTCTTACATTCCTGGTACCCACACAAACAGAGATTTAGATCACTGAAAACTGAGTTTTTTGAAAAAAACCTTCCACGGTGGAGATTTTGAAAAACTCTGTCTTTAAAAGTTTGTCTGAAGCAGCTGAAACTGAGGTTTGGAAACGCTGACATCATTACCTCAACTTGTGCATAGCAATTGTCTATATGTATTGGGCATGCACCATAAATCCAAGATGGTGGGCTACCAGTTTGTGTACATCCACTCAGTACTGTTAGGTTTAATTATATGTTTACAAGGAAACCTAGCTTTATTTCATCATTATACTGCTGTGTAACAGGACGCAGTTACACCACCTCATCATCCGTCCAAACATTAGAATCTCTTTTCTTTTTCGATTTCTCCATTCTCTTCCTGTTAACAGTTGCCGCTTGCTCCAGAAGATGCTCAATATGCATGCGCACAATGTTTTTCTACGGTGTTTGACGTGACAAACTGGCCTACAGGCCTAGCTTGCTTATGTAGGCATTTTGAACTGTTTCAGCATTGTCGTGGGGACAGACAAATATTTATGAGAAACTCTGGTGTGGACAGGATGGTTTTTTTTGCAAACAGACAGAAAAAAAATCAGTTTTTGAAAATATCTCAATACATGTGAATGTAGCCTAAAAAAGCAAGATAAAACGTTCAGGGTAACTAAACCCTCAGTCTGTAACAAGCTGCCCAGGAACAAGTGTTAAGATAAAATTTTTAGATATAAAAACAGAATAAGGTTTGGTTGGACAGGTGTTGAATGTTGGTGTTACTGGCTGGTTAAACAGATTTGAATGTAAAGCAGTTCATCTCACTGAGCTTTTTCTCAGCCTCACCTATTTTTGCAAGCAATGCCCTCCAAATGTTTACCTGCATGAGCTTGGTGTCATGTCCGGTGTAGACCACCACACCATGCACCCACTGAGTGTTCCTCAGCTGGGCTCCTCTCAGTAAGATCTGGTCTGGACCCAGTGGCACTGTGCTGTAGTATGAAAGATCAAAACATGAGTATTCTCTTCATACTCTCTCTGCAGAATAACAGGCTAACAAGGTTATCAAATTTGGTCTCTTATCATTTTTTGATCCTAAAGCATTTTTTAAATTATTTACATAACACCAGATTACTACAAGCCTTCACCCTAAATCAATGAGTGTTGACCTTACATACAATCAATGATTTAACATAAGCTTTTGTTTCTCATTGATAAATAAGCCAATACTAACACAACACCCGATAGCCAATACTACAACACTATGTGATCAATCCAAGCAGGACAACACAAACTATGCTATTATTTATTTTGTGATTCTGTGAAAAACTTCATATCAATAATATTTACAAAAACAGTCAGTAGAGCAACTCTCATTTTAAAAAAGGAAATATATAAAGGAAATTCCGACATACGTTATGTCAGCCGATGTTCTATGTATTATTGACTGAATGCAGTTATCAAATACTTGTGACAAAGATATGTGATGGCGGCAGGATATCTTACATTTTAACAAACATTATTCCATATATCAGTGCACTGAACAGTAAACACTTCACTTATTGGTTATTAAATTATGGACTGCCCTCTGCGGGACAAACTACATAATCACTCAATTTTTAAATCACTAGACTGAGCATTTTTTCCAGCTTCAAAAACCATTTTAATATCAGGGCACATCAGAGAATATGCTGATACTGATATATCTGCGACAGGCTGATATCGGCCTATAATATCAGCAAACCGATATATCAGTCAGGTACTCATATAAACTCACTAAAAGCCAAGCATAGCTCTGGGTAACAATGCCTGTTTGAGAGTTTTATTGTCTTGAACTCCTGTTATCAAGCAATGAAATCATGAAAGCACACATGTGGCATAAAATGCATTTTCCTACTGTAACAAGTAAAAACCTTCAAACCAATAACTTCTGAAATATCACTAATATTACTGAAGCAGGTGCTTTCATTTATTCAGCAAAAGTTTAAATCGGCTTTGCTTCTCTCTTGTTGGCTGTTGAGTTGGTAAGAGGAGCTGAGAGCCCAGCATGGAGCTCTGCACCTGGGCCCACCTGTGTCTATCTAGGCGGATGTTCCCGACAAACTCATACAGATGGCGGTTCGGGCTCTCGCACTCCATCCGCCCAGAGAGACGCATCAGGCTGTCGATGTCCTTTATGTCTGCAGTCACTTGGAGACCCTGTGGATGAAGTTACAGCAGCATTATGGCTCTGATTTTTGTTTTTCATCAATTTGTGTTGCAAACTTGCAGAAGATTCAGGTCTCATTGTGTGACAGCAACTTGAATTAAAAAAAAAGAGATTTACCTGTCTGATTTTAAGGTTTGTTTCTCCATCCAAGTTAGATGTTTCAATGTAGCACATGCCCTGTGGCTCACTGTTGTGAAGGGAGACAATATGAACACTTGGAGGAGTGAACAACTCCTAATCACTCATTCATTATAGCATACTTAACAGTAGCTGTTCATTATTTTGTGTAATTTTATTACAATTTTATTTACATTTGTATACAAAATACTTTTTGAGACTAAATTATCACAAGCAATAAAAATATCAAATCAGTCTCAATTATTTCTGAAATAAATCTGATATTAAAAAAAGGGTTTACAACACTTATTTAAGAATAGTTTTCTGCAAACAAAGATGCTGCATGTCAGCCTAAAGGCCAGGCAGGAGCATAAAAGCGCATCAATGTTTTAATAAGTGAGAGTCACTTATTAATTGTACACTAAATATTCTTAGGACAGACATGACATCTTTGTTTGCTGCTGCCCAACAGTACAGCCGTCTTTCAGGAAAGCTAGACACACTGCAAAGTGACAGAGAGTGGAGAGAGAGGAGACACCACAGTGGGGTGATGCGGGCAAGCAGGCATGCCGAGCACAACAAACAGAGCAGACAAATGGGCCTCTGACAGACTCTGGGCACAGGGACAGAGAGCTAGAACATGCCGGTGCTTAAGGTGAGCTCGGTCCATGTCAGCTACTCTTTTAATAGAGTGATTTATTCACACCAAAGTCTGGTCCAAACACACACAGGGTGGAGGGGAAAATCAAAAACAGATCTGTACTCTAAAGCCCAATCACAATCAATTACAGATTTGGAATCTGCTGCTAACAGCCATCAAATGAGAGCTCTGTGTCATGGAAATGAGAGGAAGTCTGCTGTGATGGCCAAGAAGTAAACTCTAACATTTGGTGCTGTTTATATAATGACTGTGAACTACTGAACTGCACTGATGTCTGTTCAAATGGCAGTAGCATGTTGTGGAAAGTTTGCATAAGAAAAATCAGAATTCCAAAATGCCTTTCAACTTCACAACTTGGAATGTGACTGCATGCAAAGTGGCAAATGAAAGTGTTGCATTCAGGGTACTGTACAAGCCATGCAAGGGTGAGAATATGGAAAACAATTCACACCCGAAAAAAGGAGCATTCTCTCCTGTGCTGTAATACTACAAGACTCCATTCACTCTGAGTGGTGTTCAAAGTTTCAGCCAAGCATTTGAGCTTGTAAAACAAAATACAACATAATAAAAAGACTACAAACGCCCATTAATATGGCTGCCAAACCACAATGTTCAGGAAAATTACAGCATGGCATTCATAGACTGTTAAACTCCAGTTACTGGTAGTTGCAGAAATTTTCACAGGTCCTCTCCCTCCTCAAGTGTAAAAAACAAAATATTGTCAGGAGTGAGAGAAGAGGCCCAGCCCCTCTCTCTCCCACCGCTGTTTTGTTGGTTATGGTGCAGGTTTCCTGACCTGGACGACAGAATGACGAGGTCAGCCGGGAGGTGATCCCCATTTGCAGCTCTGATTACTTCCCCAACAGCCACCTGATATTACCAACCACACACCAGCAGGGGGCGAGAGAGCGAAAGTGTGGCAGTTGTTTTGCACAGGGGGCAGGAGGGGAGAGGATGAGAGAAAAGGAGGATGGATGGAGAGGATAAAAAAAGGAAAACACAGACAGACAGACAGACAGACAGCAAACACAGAGGGGGAGATAGACAAGTGTTTCAGTTTCAGGGAGATGAGAAGAGCACGATGATCAGTCCTGTGTGATCAGAGGGAATGATCGGTCATCTGTTCGCCTTTTCACAGAACCATGAAGAAACACATGAGACGCAGGGGCTGATTATAAAATCCCTCAGAGGTGTCGAGCTAAAAATATTTTATATAGAACAACACTGTAATTTATTAAAAAAGTTTTTTTAAACACTCTATTCAGTCTGTATTGTTAGAGAAATTTGTAATAAATTTAAACTTAAAAAATCTCAAAAGAGGGACACGGAAAACGCACCCATAGCAGGTCCAAATGGTTCTTTGAAAAGGTGAAGGAGGCAGGTAGGTTTATGTTGACATGACTCATCAGTTCTAATCCAAAAATCACATCACCACAGTCCCACCGAGAGAAATGATGGTCGTCACAACAAGATCCAGAACAGAACGTCGCATCCCTTAAGAGTATGTATTACTCAACAACAGATTTTTAAATAAATGAAATGAAGCTATCTGTCAATATTGGTTTGATGAATTATCTACCCATCACTTCTCTAGGGAGACTTCAGAGAGAGCAAAAAAAAAGAAGAAGAAGAAAGACGGGAGGAGTTCCCAACAGCCTGGCTGCAGGATGGACTCCTATACCTGGATGACAAAATGACAGCATCCGCAGGAACGAAATCACTGCCATTTACTCTAAAAATATCGCCCACTTCCACCTGTGAAAATAAACTGGTTACTGCCGTGTACGGCTGACAAAACACCACAAATAGAAACATGAGATCTACATCAGGAGAGAAAATGCACAGCCGGTCGGAAAACGTTTAATACGTTGTAGCAGTAAGTAAAATAAAGTGAACTGTTCTGATGAGAAGACACACTGAAGACACAGGCGGAGTCTTCTTTCCATGACTGCTGACCTTTAACACTCAGCATAATCCATCAATCAATGACTGAATGTATCAACAGTTTCAATCATAAGCACTTGGGAAAAAACCCTAAATGACAGAAATCATTTAGTTTAGCCAGGTCCCATCTGCTAATGCGTAAGGGCAGAGTTTATGTCTTAACTGCAACCAGCCAGCAGGGGGCAATCAGAATATTTTGAATATTTTCACTTCTGTCAGTTCACCTACCTTTTTTTATTTGATAGGCAATGCTTGAAACCACTGTCTTTTGCGAAGGTCAGTTACAAGAAAACTCATGCTTTACATCAGGTTTCCACTTACCCATGTGACCAGTGTCCATAGATCCGTAAATAAACAGAAAATGTTCCTAGTGTCCAATGTGAGGAAATGCATTTCTTTACAGAAGGACAGAAACTACAGTTACCAGTTTTAAACCTGGTTGTAAATCTGACTGCATTTAGGCTAAATTAATCTCAAACTGAAATGGATCTGACTGTAACATCATAACCTCAGCAGAAAAACTTAACTCAGATTTACAATGTGTTAGAACTATAATCTAATTCTTTTTAATTATACAAACTCACTTGACAATCCAAATTAGCAACTGAATTGAAGAAAACAGCCTGTTAGCTATAGCAGCTTGTTAGCCAAGCTAGCACACTGTCAGACAGTCTCTTGGAAATCCACCGCCAAAAGTTGAATATTTGAACGTACTCAAGGCAAATTCAGGACCGATTATCATGAAAGGGAGGCGTCTCAAAGGCACAGCGGATATCAAGGAGACTCCCATCGGAATGAACGGGCTTCAAGGTGATTCGCCTCTTTATACACACACAAGTGGAAACAAGGCGTTAGACTGTCCATGTGTTTCGCAGCCTTTCATATTTATTTCGTTACTAAGTAATTTTTAGAAAATTGAATTTGACATTTGTGAATCGAAACAGAATCTTCTTCCTCCATATCACAATCTACCAAAGGATGGATCCCCCCCCAACCATCATCACTCACTATAACCTAATGGGACTAACATTCTGTCTTATACAGAATAAATTTCAAAAAACAATCATAGATAAAAATGGGATCACATAACATGCACGTAATAATAATACAACTGTCTAGACATCCGGCAAAACATGAGAGCAAAGCTAATAATCATTTTGTCCTCATCCAAGCTGCTTGGAAAGAGATACTAGTTCAAAACAAAGAAAGGAAGAGAAGCTTCTTTTACAATATGCATGCCAAAGATGTAAAACACATCGATTATTCATCTTTTTCAGGAGGATGTTAGTGTGTGTGAAGGGACAGTCACATCATAGCAGGAACACAGTGAACACAGTGAACCCTAACTAAATGCAAAAATCAAATATTTTATTTAATTGAGTGAATTCTGAGTTATAGAAACCACATGATATCACATCATTCTGATGCAGAAAAGAAATTTTTAAAATTTTTATTTAATCTAATCATACCTTCTAAGCCCCACCCCTTAGCATGTTGTCATGGCATGTACTGTGTCTTAAATATGTGATGTAAATGAGTTTCCTCTGTGATAAATGACAAAGACGACCGTCTGTCTGTTGGGTTTTTTTTTTTTTTCATTTTATTCATCTTGATATATGACTTTTCTCTTGCTGCATTAATGAGAAATTACGAGCCTGGGAGTTGAGGTGACAACATGTTCACACAGACACAACATCTCCTACTGTTCATTTTGTTCTCAAAATCAAATCAACAAGCACCTCAGGTAACAAATCAATTTTTATTTATTGCCAATCTCAAACCCTCAAGAGCAGAAGGAGAGATTCAGCTTACACTGCTCCTCTACATGTTAAATGTTCCCTCTAATGGATGAGGCAATATTACCCGTTATCAAACAGTCTAAATCTGTGTCACTTCTGCTCAGCCTGGTGTTTTTTCTCCCCATGCTGTGCTTTTAGGCAAATTGTTCCAGCCACAGTAATAAAATAGTTTCATTAGGAGACGAGAGGAATCCTCTCTTTGCCCTCCAGCGTCGCCTTCTGATGACCGTCCACATGAAAACGCTGGATTAATTACTCGCTGGATACAAGAGGAGTCAGAGGATGTATGTGTGTGTGTGTGTGTGTGTGTGTGTGTGTGTGTGTGTGTGTGTGTGTGTGCGTGCGATTTTTCCAACTGACAACAGCGCAATAGATGGTCAAATGAATTATCTGTTTTCAGCTCCGGATGTAAAAAATGTGAACTGTTGGAAATGACCACTGGTGATGCATTGTGGGTACATACCTTCTCCCAGTGCACAATCTCCCAGGCCCCATTCCTTAATACTGTGATGAGTAATGAGAGAGACGGGGGACGTTACAGTGAGACGGAAAGAGGAAGAAAACAAAACAAGGAAAAAAGAAGAAGAGACAAAGTCGTTATAAACTGCATGTTGTTCAAATGCAGACTTATGTTTCTTAAAGGCAATGAAAGATTTATCACTGGTACCTTGACATTCCTTTTTGTTGACAACACTGTCAGCCTTGTGACGTTTCTGTAAGAAAAAAAAAAATTCACATTACACACGTACATTATCCTCTAACATACATTAATGAAACAGCAAAGATCTTAACCTCCAAGAAATCGAAGTGCCATTTTGAACCAAGTATCTTGGATCACAAAAGGCTCCACTTCTCTGATGGAGGAGGAAAAGGCCTGAAAAAGCTGACACTGAGCGAGTATAGCACCACCTTCTTCAGTGACAGTGAGGGGCACAGAGAAAAGGTTCTGTAAGGCTGGACGTTGTGGCCTAAAAATGAAACCCCAGACTTTTTCACACCAAACCCGATTTACGATTTTAATCTATTTTTATTTCCTTACTAAACACAAACTACAAGTGACCAAGAAATCACTCCAAACCAGTTAAACATAACACAAACACACACAACCCCACACATAAAAATGTGCAGAGCTTATGTAACTGATGTGGCCGAGGCTGACGAAGGACATCATGTAGTAACGCGGATATGATCCTTTAAAGGTCCACTGTGTAGGGTTTAGTAGTATCTAGTGGTGAGGTTCCAGATTGCAACCAACTAAATATCCCCAGCTTTAGCTTTAGCTTTTTTTTGCTATTTTCAGATGATTATACACCAAAAAATAATTATATTTAGTTTCTACAAATAGCCTAAATCCCCTTAATCATTCAATTCTAAATAAACAATATGCTGTATTTCCTTTTTAAGTAACATCTATACAAACTAACCTTACTATCTGAAATGTGCTGTATGTGACCACACCAAAACACAAACCAGCACTTTCACTTCCTCTCAGTTCCTTCTTGTCTGCTGAACAGTCACACAATCAACTGTGACTTCAGCCGCTGATTCCAACGGACAGCTTGCCAACAAGCATCGCACTGACTAATAATGTGTGGTTGAGTTCATCTCATGAAAATAATCACTTTGCTTTAAAATGTAGCTGTTATAAGCAACGTGCCCTGTGCTAGATTAGCAAACAGAGGACATATCCACTCGCATGCCAGATAATAATCTGTTTACTTTGAGGATCCATTCAAATTTAGTCTAATTCTAATTCAATTTGAAGCTAATCTGAGTTACTTGGCATGCTGTGCTGTACAATTCAGATGGAAGGTAAAGTCCTCTGACTGCTCACTGAGAAACCAAAGCAGCTGAAGGTGAAGTGGGTGGCTTCAATACGCAGCTGCTAGTGAAGGAGAAGTATTCCCTCTCCTTGGTCAGATTTCCCCAGTAACCTGCAGACTAAAGCAACCCTACAGTCTCAAAAGCCTCTGTCTCATGCTGCAGCTTCCATCACCTCCTATCAAAGCCTTTATTAAAAGCTCCTCCTGAACAACAACAGCCCTCTGCAAGCATGAAATAAACTGAATCTTGTTTTCACCTTTTTGTTTCTGCTGCTCTCAGTCTTCTTCTCTACTGTCCAGAACTGGACTTCTTTGTCCACTTAAATCAAACATGTGTTGAAATGTCTGCAACATGCTGTAGTGGAACGAAAAGTTTGCTAGTGGAGAGCCTTACAGAGCTCGTCCATCATCCTCCGTGCAAGAGCTGTCAGCTAGCTTCATTCATCCACACTATCTGTTCTGTACAGAGCGCCGCAGTGAGCAGAGAGAAAAAATATTCAGGCCATATTTTACTACATCGAGTGTTTGCAGTACTATTGCAAACGCTTTTCCTGATATCGTGCAGCACACTATGCTACGCTGAATGCTGAGGCAGTCCATCAACACACAACTATGCATTTCTTATTCTGAGAACACCTTTTATATGTAAAGACGCACACAACTCATTCATCAACGCCTTTAGGGTTCAGTCGTCACCTAAGTAAGAGAGAGATGTCTGTCAGTTGTATATAGCTGTTTTCATAACTTTTCTACATTTAGTGACTCTTAGCCATGGTCTATGGCTTTTTGTTCTATCATGTCGCAATGTTTCTGCATTAACCTGAACCTATACTCTGTTATTTGCCCTGATTGTCTCTAGCCCTAATTAACTCAGCTCTGACAGACTGCCAAGTTGTCAACAATCAGGTTTATTTTTATTTACCAGGATTATTAGCAAGCTGTGTGTTCGACATAAGTTCATGTTGGTGAAGAATTTGCATCACGTTGTTTTATGAACAGGCACGTAGTTTTTTATGTTTGTTTTTTTGTCTGTTTTTAAGACAGTGTCAAATGAGCTGTGTGCGTCTTTGCGTGCGGTGGGTATGTGTTCGTTATGATGTACCATAGTTGCGTACGAACAGCTAAACTCTGTGCATGTCGTATAAACACTAACCTGTCATTCAAAGTGTGGGAATGAGTTGTATCTTGTTCACATGCAAAAGCGTCTTGAGCGTTCCGTGTAGTTAAACACATCTCAAACTGATACTTCCTCTTCTCTCTTTGGCTACTCTGAGGCTCCGTAGTTCTGACTGTAGAGACCCTCTTTTATTCATAGACTTATAGTCAGAGTAAAATTGTATTTATATCAGTTACTTCCCTCTAAAACTCTGCGTTTTTCTTTCTTGCTCTTTCTGTTGCCATAGAAAAGGGAAAAAGAGATGTACTGTATTAAAATGATGTGTAATCACGGTACAGTGGAAGCAGAACAGCATACAAAGGTTATGCTTATATACTGCAGAGTCAGGCCTCTGTAGACCTCAGCCATACTGAGGGGAAAAATGAAAGCAGCAAAAGATAAAAAGGTCAGGCATCTGCAACGTTACCTTGATTAACCTGCTAGCATGGCTAAGCTAAAGAGAGGGAGCAGCAGTGAAGGAGGTTTAACTGCACAGGAGGAAAAGCAACACTTGCAGCGGTCTTTCAAAGCTGTTCTTTTTTTTTTCAGTTCGCCTGAAAACAGCAGAATAGCACACAGGATTGTGAAATGAAGATGATTCACTGTACAACCGCTCAGTTTGGGAAACTCCAGACTCAAAGATGGTTAAACTCTTCCCAACAAAGAGCCTGAGTGCTGCAGCAAAGACAGCCGGCAACAAGGTAAGATGCATGCTGTGCAGTGTGGGTGTTCATAGTGCATGATTCATGAAGTTTGGGGTCGAGGTCGCCCTGTCAGGTCAACTTGCGAGGAACAGCGCAGTAGAGGGAACAGACATGTGTGCAGGTGACCTTCAGCAATAAAGACAGAGTCATCACCGCTCTGTTCGCATGTTTTTCACAACAGGCCAGGAGAAAAAGTGCTGCGCTGGTCCTTTCAGCACCAGATAGAAGCTAATAGTATCTGGCCACTGGGACCTGCATCGAGGATCGCATTGCAGGGTCTCTGCATCACAGTGGAAGGCAACATTCCCTCACTTAGTTCACACTGACTGGAGCGGATTACTCGTGAACTAAGTGTGAACACATTCTTAAAGCCATTTACTTTCCAGCAAACAAGAATTCATGCAATATAAAGATGTAACCAAAACAAAACAGTAATAATAATTAATTGCATAACCTTTTCAAGCATCTGTTCAACAGTTCAGACTCGCTCGGGGGCAGACGGTTGTTTTGTTTTGTTTGAGTTGCCTCAGTGCATGAGCATTCAGTATCTAGGTTAATTTACTGAATGAGTACTGTGGGTGCAGAAGGTGCAGCTGTGACCTCGCAAATGAGTGTGTGTGTGTGTGTGTGGGTGTGTGGTGTTGTGAAGTATGTGTGTGTGTGCGTAACGTACGCCGCCAGTCACAGGTGAGTGTCATGTGTGATGATCATTATTGCCATACACCTGCTCCACTCCTGCAATTAACTTTGCCGATGCAAATGAGCCTTATTGCATCACCGAGGCCTAGCCTCCTCCCCAAC
>JAPZDX010000025.1:19028710-19040330 GCA_029783625.1 Naso annulatus
GAAAATCTCTGGTTCTCCTGCTGCTTCCTGCCGTGATCCACCATCATCTGAAGAGACATCGCCGACACAATGACACGAGCAGAAGACATCCACATAACGACGAGCTAAATACAAGGAACTAATCCTTGGAAGCCCGACTGACATGTCGGTTCTCTGATATTATTGGTCGATTTTGGCCTATCACAGATATATAGGTATCAGCATTTATGTTTTCCGATATTCAACAATATTAACACTGTTTTTGTAATGACAGAAAAAATACTTGGACTAGTGATAGAAAATGATGTAAATACCTAGTTTGTCCAGCAGAGGGTGGCCTGTTATTTAATAACTAATAAAAACTGCTAACTGTTCAGTGCACTGATGTTTAGATCAAAGTTTGTTCAAATGTAAGATATCCTGCCACTGTCACATTTATTTGTCACAAGTATTTGATAACTACATTCAGGCGATATTACCTATTTAGGATATTGGGAGATATATCAGATATTGGAATTTTCTTGCTCCCTTATATTGGTAACTGCACTGGCACCAAAAATCCCATATCAGTTGAGCCCTAATTCTTAGTATCAATACAATCGATTTCTGCTTTGAAAAATGATTTTAGATCGATACAAGTCACACATGAAGGACGACTTTTTGTTCACCATCAGTGTAGTTTGATCGTAATAATATAAATCGATGCACTGATCGTTAACAACCAGACTGCCTTCTTTGAAGTTGAAAGGAAAAGAGACCTGAGCCACACTGTATGGGTCATTTTACAAAAATGTAAGGTTTTTAAAGAAGCAACTGGTCACACAGTAGGGAAAAATAAATCAGATAGAGTAATCAGCATTTTTCTCAGCATTAAATCCTGCATTTTCTGTGTAATTGCATCCTAACCCTCTGAACTGGAATCAAATCACATCATCAGGGCACAGACACTCTTGTGTCCCCTGTGAGCATCCAATCTATAAAGTAATGAGCGTGTATCCACATTCTCGGTCCCTGGCAAACCCAGCTGAGGTGCAATGGAAAGTTACTGGTGCAGTGAAGGAGTGAGGGTCCCGGCCCAGTTACAATGGCTGCATTATCAGACCTACGCCACTGTAGATGCCATTTGTTGGACACTTGTTATTGCTGTGACACTTGTGGCTACTGTTGCCAACAGCCTGCAATAACCCTGATCACTTCTCCTGCTGTCTGACAGCATGACACCACTGTAGTGGGCGGAACACAGCGGGGGGGAGGGGGAGTCCCAGTCTGGATGGGTGCTGGTTCGATGGGTAAGTTGCTGCCTGCACTAGTTTCACTTTCAGCTGCAGACCACAGATATCCATTTGATAAAGCTCTTAGCAGGGAAACCGCTGTTTGTCTGCAGATATGGGAATGACCGCAGACTAACTTTTTGTGAAAATAGGTCACAGAAAAATGGGAGTTATTTTTCTGAGAAGTCCTGCAGAGAAAAAAAAGTTTCCTTGACCCCCCTTGAAGGACCGTTAATCACAGTTTTAGCTAGCAAGTTCCTGTCACGTCCACATTGTAACGTTAATTCTAAAAGAGCTAACGGTCGGCCTTCCTGCAGTAATAAGGAGATATCTGTGAATGTGATTTTTAATCATTTTTCGAACACATACAACCAAGTTAAATGATCTTTACATACCCTCCGCCCGGGTCCGAAGATCAGACATGGTTCTCTGGACGGGCGGCATCTCTCCACAGGGCGACGGCACCTGTCAAGCGGCCGCGGCTTGTTCGGTCTGCTCCCTGTGGCTGCTGCCGCCGCTGCTGCTTCTTCTCAACCGTCAAAGAATTTCAAAAAAACGGCCAGAATTCAACAGAGGAGCCTCTCTCATGCGGACAGTACTGCTGCGTGTTTAGTGCTAGTGAGAGCTACAGACGCGGTATAAACGACATTCATTCCCCGGCGGTGACAGACCATGCCCAGGAGCCCGCGGCTTCACGGATCCTCCAGCATCCCGGTCCACACGGAGGACTGTACAGCCGACAGACGCCTTCCGTTGAGCAAGAGTGGACACGGGCTTACCATAAACTGACGTGAGGGGGACGGTGCCGCTTCACATTATGGACCGTACCAATTTCTACCGCAGCGGGAGGGGGAGACCTGAACATAATAACAGTCATTTCACCGCAACTAAGAAATGTAAGCCGTGAGGAAATGTATTTTTCAGGAGAAATAAAGAAGACTAAGTGCTGGATTTTAATTGGTAGAACCTAAAATGATTTAGACATGTGTTAAGTTTTAAAAGTTGGGCAAGAAATTGTTCGTTGGTGTTGACACCTCCCCGCTCCGCAGTAGATGTTGTTCACAGGTTCAAGACACAACAATAGTACACTGGGTGGGAGTTGGCTTCTCACAGTTCAGTCTCGTTTTCTATACGATATAGAGTTACTGCGGCTTCAGCTAATAAAAGCCTTCATCAATTCAGGAGCCTTTACATACATCAATTTATGGTCGAACAAAAAATGTAAGACAAATTTAAATCTTGTGCATATATGCAAGAGTTCCTTCTGCATTTTGCAATACATTCGGTCGGGCCTATATATACATGTCTGTCTTTCAGAGTACATTATTTCACATTAAATTGCATTGGCCACCACCTATTTTTTGAAGATAATGTTTACAATTTATATTATGGCTATAGGTAATGAAATATATTTTAAAATATATTAAAAACGCAATAAATGAGTAGTTTGAAATGTATAATTTGATATATTTCATAACTCAGAATTAGTTTGAATTAAAATTATACCTTGCAGTCTCTTAGTATCATAATTATGATGGGAGCTATTTAACTGACAAATTTTTAAAAACAAATACCTGAAAATATTACATCTCCAAACATGGAAATTATAGCGTATCATAGATACAAGGAGTTTAGCCTTACCCCTGAAATAATAATTACTTTTGCTATGCTGTTGTTGTTTCATTCTTGCTGTGTTTTTCTTTTTTGTTCTCAGTGTTTTAACATTTAATACATACATCCTAGATCAACAGACATCAACAAGGTGCAAAACAGGAAAAACAAAACTCACTGAGACACTACAGGCTGAACCAAACTGATCTTAAAATGTCTCTTGCATGTGTTCAGGGAGAGCATAGTGCCCTAATGTTTGAAAAAATGCAGCAAATATGCCCTCTTGGATGCCCCTATGGTAGACAAGAATGATGAAGTGCCCTCCAAGGTGCCCTTCCAGTGAACCAAACATGGTGAAGTGCCCAACAACTTTTTGTGAGCTGGTGCTCCACTGCATACGACAGGTGCAGGTCCTTTTTATTATTTTCCCCCTGATCTTCAAACATCCTGAGTCTGTCAGTGATAACTGTAAGATTTTTGTGTGCTGTTCTTATCTGGTTGGATTGCATCCTCTAATGTCTTTATTTGCCCTCTTAAGTTTTGCCTTTCAGTTCTTTGTTAAGGATGGCAACCACTAACCTTTTAAAGAAGGTCAGATGAGAAGACCTTCTGTTATCATTCTTCATGCATATGTGACAAACATAGAGCCTGAGCATGATCACCAGCTGTATAGCACAAAGGCAGGACACAGGTGGACTTTGCTAGCCAGCAAAAACAAAAAAATACATCTACCCACTCAAAAGCTGTCTTAAACTGACACAGTTTCGCCCAAGAATCACATGATCAGCCTCACTTTGAGCAGCTGCTGCACAGTGCAACTTGCAGCATGATGTCCAGGCACCAAAGAGCTCAGTTTCATCCACCGAGACACTTTAACAGTCAGCGTGGCTACAGACTTCATCACCATCTGTTGCAGAAAAATAAACATTAAACAGGAATGTCTCTCATTACCTGCTAACTCATAATTGTATTAATCAAATGATCAATTCTGTCAATTTGAATGTGGTCCAAGTCTTGGGAAAACTCAACTAAATACGTCATATAAAACAGACTTGGACATCTAATGATCATTATGGAATCAGGCAGCTGTGAGTATCAGTTACCCAGTTATTATGTGATTATTGTCTCTGGGGAGAAGCTGAGCAGAAGATCTAATCCAGGGTGACTTACTCTAGCTTACAGGTTCCTTTTTATCCCTCATTAGTGTGTCACTCTCCTGTCATTAATCTGCTCTGACAGGGACCCTCACTTACCAAAAATAAGACACATAAATAAAAAAGTCTGCATGCAAACAGGGAGAAGAAAGCAGCAACAATGACGCCTGAGCTGTGGCTGCCCGGCTGCTGTACATAGAGCAAATCAAAGCGTGCTCTCAGTCTCACTGCAGCTGAAATGCAAATCACACAGACGACAGCATTTGTACAGCAGCAGCACCACTGCAGTTGCCGAAGAGAACTGCAATGGACAGATACACTACAACAGTCTGGTGTGTATGTTGCATTGGCTGCATGTGTATTCACAGAGAGGTTCTTTGGGTGATTCTGCCAGACATCTTGTATATTTTCACTTATTATGACACTCTTACTTAGGAGTGATTGAGGACATTCTGCTGCTTTTCTGACCCATAACCTATTTAAAATTAAAACATATTTCCTGGTGTGGGGATTATGTGAAGGTGAGATTATTTTTCTCTCTCTGAAAACATAAAACAGCAAGTAGTCTTTGTGTATAAGCTGCAGAAGGTGCAGTGGATGCTGGCAAATTTAACGTCAGAAGTCATCTGTGCTCACATCTTTGAATAAAGAGATTCGAATGTAAGATTTAGCAATATATGCACATTGTTTTTATTCCTGTTTTTTAAATCTTACATTCAACTGTAGGTCCAGTTCTTAACAGCCATAAAAAAACACAGAAAGCTACACAGGAAATGAAGATTTGTCACATCAGAACATAAGAAAAGAACACCTGAACATGTACGCCTCCTCCTCTGCCTGCTAGAGACACATCTTTCCCAAAGATTTCCTGTCTTTTCCCCACTCTGCCTAATTCAACATCAGCTTGCCACCACAGGGATTTGGCTCGGTAGCTCCCACGGTTGCTTAGCAACAGTGACGAGAAGCCTGCCTCCTCAATTATGTGTGTGTGTGTGTGTGTGTGTGCTGGTTTTGTTTTTTACAGCATATCCAGTCCAAACAATGACTCATTCAACGAGCCGACCAAATTTCTACCACTGTCAAAATCTGTGTCAATTACAGGCAGTGTGTTTTTATTAGTTTGTTTTTATTTCTAACAGAGTGACCTAAAAGATTTTACACCCTCTGAACATCTTTGTTCTTTGATACACAGCTGCAGTGTAAGTATACTCAATGGAGGTTGTGTTTCAAGTGCAATCTGCAAAAGAGCCAGCAACACGTGGCTTCACAAATCAGGTCCTTTAAATTCTTATGTGTGTTTTTTAGAGCTCAGATACTCATTTCAAAAACAAAAACAGCCCCAGACCAGTTAATTTTTCAGTGTTTGGCCCACAGTTCTTCAGCTTTTTCACATAAAATTGTCTAAAACAATACATTTATCACTGTTTCTTGAGTCAGAATGAGTTCAAAGGATATAATTTGATCAGCTGGAGTAACATTAACAAATAAACACTGATCCACTTTTCGTCCAGGCTTAAATATCTCAACAACTATCGGATGGATTGCATTGAAATTTGGTTTAAATATTGTTTCTGGATGACGATGAATTCCATTGACCAGCAATCTCCTGACTTTTCCTCTCTCCTCAACATGAGGTTGACAGTTTTTTTTTATGGTAAAATGTCTCAACCACTTTTGAATGAATTGCAATGACATTTGCTTATAACTATAACTCTCTTTAGGATTTATTAATCCAGCTCCTTCGCACTATGTTTAAATAATTGTTGCATTGATTTCATCACTGATCATTTTCCAGAGACTGATCAATTAAGCTGGGGGAGGCAGCCATGTGCCCTTCATTTGATTCAGCTCTTCAGGGAATAAATGGGCGGCCTGACATTTAGTATTAATTGAATTTCATTCTGCCCCCTTGTGGACACTGATCAGGGAGGGTGAGGTGGTTTGATGGCCAGCTCATCACAAATGTTGAGTCACTGCAGAGTCATTTCCCTAAACCCTGCTCACTGTAGTCCATCAATGACTGCAGATCTTGTCAAACCTGCACACTGGCACATGTGAAGATGAAAGAGATTAAATATTATTTGAAACAGAAATTTCTTTTAAACCTTACATGTAGTGATCAGTCTGACTCTGCCTGATTAGCAACTCAAAACTGCACCACAACTCATAATAATAAAGTAACGTAATATTCAAGCTGCAATTTAACAAAATTGAAAACATCTATCACTTCGGACTGTCTGACTTTTCCCACTCAGTCACATTCGAGCCAACAAACAGCAGTGGAATTAAAGAGCGTTAAAGTATTCATCTTTTCAAACTGCTTTTTAAATAGCAGTCGAGGTGGCTGACAAGGCTACATTAGCACTACCGATTAGCAGGGCTGAGAGATGAGCTCTCCAGGTTGAGCAGACTATCACCATCTCAGCGATCTCTTGTCTAAATGTGCTAAAGAGAGATAAGATGGCTGCTTGACTCAACATGGCGTGGATGTGTTTCACTAAACTCTTGATAAGGATATACCGTTCTGTCTCTACAACACAGTGAATTATTTTTATGTTTATCTTATTTTTTACTGTAATGTCACTGTAGTTGCATCTATGTGGAGTCTTTTTTAGAGCAAAACAGCTTAAGTGGTTTATATTTGTAACTAAAAGTTATAGTGAGTGGGGGAAGGATCATGAAGAAACTGCTCCTCTATGATATAAAAAAACCTAATTAAAATGAAAATGATATGTAAAGACTGTGAGGGATTTATTCCAATCATAAGAACTGTATTTTCAAGTGGCAGGCAGCGGAACATAAGCAGCTTTATTAAGACGCTGACTGCCAAATTCAAAATGTAGGATCTCTAATCCACATAGCACTAAGACTATAATATAGTATAATATAATATAATATAATATAATATAATATAATATAATATATGTTGTTATGAGTTTATGAAACTGTATCATATTATTATTTAGTATCTTTCATTTTAAGCAATTTCATGCTAAAAAATATATAAAATTTCCCTCAGAATTGAACTCTTATCAGACGGCAAAGCAGAAGCAAAACCAATCCTGTCACAGTAAAACTCACTAAAACATAAACTGGTTTATAGCTTGTAAACCAGACTAATACAGTGCATTGAACAATGTCCCTTACTCACCTAAATATTCTTATAAACAGACAAACTAAGAACTTTGTTTCGTACCTTGACATGTTTCAACTGCCAAACTTCCTGCAGTTGTGACCTGTTTATTTATCAAGTTCTATTATTTAAGACTCAGAGTAGCATTTTATGTGGTACTTTATGTTTTTCTTCTCCTTCCTCTTCTGCTGTTTACTGGTGTGCATGCGCCCTGCAGTTTACTTCTGGTATTCATTTGATTCTAAAATTGTATCAAGTGTTAATCTGAGCCTAAAAATAACATAACACGGTAAATAAACAAGTCACAACAAGCTCACAGGACCATTACAAGTTGTCGGAAAGTTTGTCTGATGACTTTAGGTGCAGGCAGGCTAGCACTTCCCATTGACTACCAGTGTTTGAGCTAAGCTAATTAGTGGTTGGGGTTGTTACTGCACGCACAGTCCAAAGAATGTTATCTATCTTCTTGTCTGGAACTCAGGAGGGAGGCAAATAACAAAAAGAAAAAAAGTTGGTGTTTCCTTTTATGTGTGTAATACAAGATGAACTAAATTAACCTTTTTTTCAGACTAATGACCTTTAGGCTACTGTATGACCTAATATTAATGAACATCGATGTACAAATACAGAGTTCATTCACAAAACTTATTTGCTTATTTCTAAATGTTTGCATGTAAACAGTTTGTTGAAGTGTTTGCTTACAAGAAACTCCACAGGGCACCTTTAACCAACATAACCCTGGCAAACAACATAGAAACTGTCATTAATGTTGAGTCAGCTGTTGCTCAATCTTGATTGGTGCATAAAAATACATGACATCACCTTTTTGCTCCAAACTTCAAAATAGCAGAAGGACCTAAGACAAAACAAGTGATCCAAATTTGTCAGAAGTTTGTAATTTGTAAAGGACCCCGTCATTGACACGAAGAAGCTCACTGAGAAAACAGGTTTTAAGAGCTGTTTAAACAGGGATGACGGGTGGTTAAAGAGAATCACATACGATGATATTTTTAAAACTAAATTGATTATGGCACCTTAGGTGGTAATTTTAAAGTCTTGACTCCCAAACGGCTTCTCTCATTGACTATTAGCAGCAGTAATATACAACAAGCCTGTACAAGCCATACTGTGAAGGCTGTTGTGATGCATTTATAACCAGAGTCACTTTGGATCAATAAGACTTGAAAGTGGAGTCAGACTCATCATATGACTACAACCTGAGGATGTCACTAAGTTTTTGTTTGATGCATTGCACTTTTTCACATTTTTTTTTTCTGATGATCAGCACGAAGTAACACAAACAGGTGATAACATGCTGCGTGCGTGTGTGTGTGTCCTTTACATTTATTATTAGTTATTATTGTTGTTGTTGTTGTTGTTATTAGGCTATTTAATGTAAAATGTATAGACATATTCTGAACTCATGCGTGTGGATATCCTTTGACAGCTTACTGTGTTACACTCATAGTGGGAGTGCAGCTGTTTACTAATCGTCCTCACAGAGCAGAAGTGACCATATAATGTATCACTGTGACACAACACAGCAGCGCGTCCATAGACAGTTTTTTAGTGTAACAGGTGATGAAGCCGCTCCCTGGAGATGTGACATGTCAGCTTTTTGGGCTGGCAATTCCACTATGTTTGAGTGCAACAGTTTGCCCCTGGGGAATGAGCTTCACACACACACACACACACACACACACACACACACAGATAACAATGGACAACAGGGAATATACTGCGGGGGTGTTTATGGACCCATATTTGATGATAAGCATTTGATACTATTGATCATGAACTATTATTACATAAACTTTAGAGATATGGAATCAGAGGGACAACCTATTCATGGCTAAAAAGTTACCTAGAGTACAGAAACCAATACTAGTAAATAATGTTGAATCAGTTTTGTTTAAGATCACTCATGGGGTTCCACAGGGCTCCGTGTTGGGTCCAGAATTGTTTATTATCTAAAAAAAAAAAAAAAAAGATATTTGTGACATGTCTAAATTATTAAAGTGTGCTTTGTTTGCTGACAACACCACTTTCTATTAAATTTAAAAAAATCTTGAATGTAGTGCAAGATGAATTGACAAAGCTAAAAAAAAAATGGTTTGATACCAATAAGTTATGACTGAATTTAAGTAAACAAAGTTCATAGGTTTACGTAAGAGTGTGTAAAAGATACATTTTAGGGACTTAATTATCAATGACAAATTGTAATTCACTTGCAAATAACATATAATCAAAAATGTTTAAAACAAATTGTATAAAACTAAAGATAGCTTGAATCAGAACTCACTTGATATAGGCCTACTGTACTTCTACTTTATGTACTGTAGTTCCATATATTACCCACTGTTTGGAGGTATGGGTGAATAATTACAAAACAAACATTTATCCAATATACAGGCCACAGAAAAAAGCAATACAAATCATTAATCGAGCCGATTATTATGAACCAATAAATGCACCTTTAGTTGAATTGAACACCTTAAAATTTGATGATCTAATGACTTCAAAAGTGCTCTGACAATGTACAAAGCACATCATAAATTACTTCCACACTGCAATTAGAAATTGTTTGAAACTAGAGAGAGCAACTATGAACTCAGGAACTTTTTGCTTTCATTTATTTATCATTTGCAATATTGTTTTGCAATAATATGTGATGTTAAAGGGTAGACAGAATAAGCCATGGCTTCAGCCTGCACCTTTTCGGTCATTTTCCTGTTTTGTATATGTGTGTGACATCTTGCAATGTCTCATAAGTAAATGAGTTAGGGCTGCACGATTTTGAAAAAATACCTATTTGCGATTATTTGCAGTGATATTGCTATTACGATATGTTTTGTGACATTAGAGGGAATGATCATCTTTACAGAATTTTTCTCTTTTTCATTGATAAACATATTAAATTGATTATGGTGTGATTTTTTGTGTACCAAACAAAGATGCTTTCTTAAGTCTGTAGAATATGATGTGTAGGCCAGGACGACTCTGCATCCCAGCAATATTTGAATTAAATGGTATTTTGAGACACTTTTCACCTATCACAAATATTGCGTTTCCCTATGATTTAAAAATTGCAGTAGGTGATATTGCAATTTCGATTAAATTTTGATTAATTGTGCAGCCCCAAAATGAGTAATGAGTAAATTTTTAAAGTGAACCGAAATAAATTTCTACCACTTCTAGAGCCTTTTATTATTATCTTTGATCTCACTTAAGCCGCAGCTTACATCCATGCTAACAGCTTACATGATTCAAGCAGCTTACAACCATATTCGCATTTTTGTGTCACAATTCTTGAGCTAAACGCTGATGTCAGCATGCTAAAGTGCTCACGAAGACAATGCTAATATGCTGATGTTTTTAAAAATAGGCTATAATGTTTACTTAACTAAACTATTGTACATGCTAACTAAGATTAAGGTAGTTAGCTGTTCAGTTAGCAGTGTGGCATATTAGCCTACTAACATTTGCACAACTGGCACTGAACGCAAAGCATTACTTAGGCTGACAGGAACATAGTTACAAATCAAAAATTGGATTGATTTACATTTTCCATTAGGATTCATTGTTAGAGAACCTTGAAAACGTGCATAAAAGTTCAATTCATCATATTGTTGTTAGGATAGGTTCGTCAAAGGTAAACCAAAAGACTGACCCTTGGCTAAAATGGTGTAAGTGATGATGTAACTCCGCTTATTTTTGTTTGTTTGTGCTAACAGTTTTGTGTCGAGCGTTGGCTCAGCGTAGAATTTTCAGGAGTCTGGCACTCTGATCATTATCCCTCTTATAAATGAATAACTAGCAGGTAGAAAGCATAATGTAGCTGCAGTGAATGTTGAAATGCAGCTGGTGTGGAAATTGTTTTTGCCTTTGTTAACTGGCAGAAATATTTGATTTAGGACATGAAGTCAGGCAATTAAAAGTCCTTTGTCAAAGCTTTGATGAAAACTGTGTAAACTATTATGAATAATTCAAAGACAACTATCATTTTACTTGCGATAAGCTTGCTAGGTTGCCATGGTAGAGGTGCATGTATTATTAATTGACTGTGAGTGTGACTGTAAGGCAGCTTACAGGCTCGCAGTCATTTTTAGATGTGTTCACACAGCGAGGATTAAACACGGAAGTAGTCTAATCCGTGGAAAACAAATAGAGTGTCTGAGCTGCATGTCTACGTCCGAATGAGACACAACGAGCTTTGCTGCAAGGTTGTGGACCATGTAAAGTGGCTAAGGGTTTGCAATGGAGGGAATGATGCTGATGGCAGGACCGGAGAAGCCACAGAAGCGGGTGAGGTTCCGCGTGGCTTCGGGGAACAGCGGCCGGGTGCTGAAGGAGATGTTCAAGGATGAAGGGCCTTCAGACTCCCTGGACTCAGACTGCACCAGCAGCTCCGATGCTGAACGGGCCAGCAGCCCCTCTACAAGTGGAGACGTGCAGGGACAGCTGTATGGATA
>JAPZDX010000025.1:19110806-19124384 GCA_029783625.1 Naso annulatus
CCTGAGTGAGGAGTCTAATCTGAGTCTAAAAATAACATAACGTGGTAAATAAACAAGTCACAACAAACACACAGGACCGTTTAGAGTTGGAAAGTTTATCTGATGACTTTAAGAGTAAGTAGGCTAGCACTTCCCATTGACTACCAGTATTTGAGCTAAGCTAATTAGCAGTGGGCGAGATCTGTTGTCTCTTCCTTGTTACTGCGCGTACAGTTGAAAGAATGGTACGGAGCCCCTGAGATCCTGAAAAGTGATTTTTTTTCTAGAGATTATTTTCTTGAGGGAACAAGGAGCCTATAAGCTTATATATAATTTCAGATGTATTGCATATGTTTTTAGTTAGAGCCTAAATATGTAAATATTTAGCCTAGATGTATTTCATAGATATAGATATATGCAGTGATGATATGGGTCCAGTTATTCAGTAACTACATTTTTAATGGAATCGTGCTGCAAAGACGGATCAGTAGGTGCGCAGCAGAGCAGAGCGGGCTGTTTTGTGACTGAAAAGATCATCTGTTGTAGAATTCCAGGATCAATCTACATTAAAGTCTGAAAAGCCTACTGTGCATTAATGAGCAAGTATGGTTTTAGTTTTCATGTAGGTGCTGCGGGTCAAACCACGTCAGTGAATACAACTGCGGGGCGCTTGTGCACTCTGCCAAGCGCAAACACACGCTCCCTTCCCCGTCTCCTCACCACTTCATTTGGTGTGTCTTCACCACATGCACAGATTGTATAAATGATCAAAGACAGGAAATGAAGCCAGTGACAGCTCTTACACAATTGTCAACCTACATATGGTCATCATGAGCCCTCATCTTGATTCAGGCCAAGTTCACCGTAACAAAACTTTAATAAATAAATCATATATCACATATCATAAAATTACAGGACGAGGGGTGTCACTGACAGTCGAGATCATTTTGGCGTCATTTTAATCAGTCAGTGTGATCGCTGTAAACAGATAAACACTGCGCTGTCACACCTGTGTAATGCTGGTGGACGCTCCTAAAAATAACTTGTGCGCACATGAAAATTATCTTGTGCACACAGTCACTTTTGGGACTTCAGGGGCCCATAGAATGGTATCTATCTCCTTGCCTGGATTTTAGAAGGAAGGCAAATAACAAAAAGAAAAAATAGTTGGTGTACCCTTAAATTTTTCCTGTACGTGATCAAATCTAGTAAGCTGAAGTAAAAAGCATAAAGTGTTAAACTTGAAGAAACAAAGAAAGAGACGAACCAAAGGTAAACATCAATAACTTATGATGTTTAGGGTCACTGTTCATTTGTTGAAACATACTGAGTTAACTGCAAAATGTTTCAGCAGCTGGTCATCATCATCGTAGCCTCAGGGATTTTCTTACTGTCACATAAAGATATTCAGTAAATAAAAAATTAATGTTCTTATCTCAGATTTTGATATCTCTAACACCATGACCAAATTCAGTTAAAATACACATTTATGTGTTGTCCAGTCTGGTAATATAAGATTTTAATGACGATACTTGGTGAAACACATCGTTGTTTGTGATTAATATCACAAAAAATCTTACAAAAATATATTCGGATAATCATAAATGAAGCATTGTTGCAGGTAATGAAGGATTCTGTTATTCAGATAGAGTATCTGAAATGGATGAAAATACTAAACCACGCACACGAAACATCTTGCTCTGATTTTCTGATCATATTGCATTAAACATGCATCGACGCTACAAACAGCCAAACCGCTCATTTTTCCCAGAATCGTAGCTCATGCATTAATTTCCTATTGATGTGGTACACCCGGCAAACAGCTGCAGCGCTCTCATCTCTGCTCCATCTGCCTGTGGCGAGCAACACTGATACCATCACCGTGTTTTCCGTTAAAACAAGTAAACACTGTCGTTCACTTACAGTTTCACTGGAAGTTATTAAGCATCTGCACTTTTCTGAACCGTGTTTTGGAGAATTTGTCTGGTTCTCATTTTGCCCTAAAAAAAAAAAAGCGGCTTGATTTTCGCATGAACAGTGTTGATTACTTGGTTTGTCCCCAGCTGTGATTTATGACATTTAATTAAAATATCACATTAGTGATACAGTCTGTTCTTAATGTAGTTATTGAGAATTGTTTATTGTCATTCCAGCAGCTTGTGTGGTAGCTTGCTGCCATTGGTGTGTGTGTGTGAGTGTGTGTGAGTGCATGAGGAATGAAGGGCTGCAAAATGCCATCAATTTACCAAAACACAGCGCAGAACAAATCCATTATTACGGCATTTAACAACAACGTAATTCTTCTCAAATGTTCAGACTGAGTCGTCCCGCCGAGCAAATGCAAGTCAAGATGAGTTACAGCTCCTGCAAACTTGCAGAAACAAGAGCAGCCACATTTGTGTTATCCTCTGGACTTTGGAAAAAGCTGCTCAGATATTGTCAGCATGCAAACAGACACACACACACACACACACACACCTGCACACACCTGCACACACCAGCACACACAATGCTAAGTGAGAACATGGCTCTAGCCATTCCAAATGAGCAACAGAGGGACCAGGAATAATGGATGAGCAGCTGCATGGTCAAGTCTAATTACTGCAACCTCTGGACCGTTGAATCCTGGTCCTTACTTTGGTGGCCACCTCTGGTCCGGTCACGTGTGTAATAGTCTGTTGGGAGAGTGGGCATCAGTCTCCCTGTGTGGCTGTGGTTCAGCGGGCTCACAGTTCAGGTCCTCACCCGGCTGCGGCCTCCAGTAAATGTGGCTCTACACCACCGTGGACACAATCCATCCACATTAACTTCAAGCAGGTGGAGTCTATTTCATCCTCATTGTCGACAGTGTCTGAGTCCGACAGCCGCTCCGTTCATATAATTCATGGATGTGGATGTGTTCTGCCCCGCTCATGAGGTTCAAATGGTTCTAAGGACACGATGGGGCAGAGAATGGAAGTTAATTGACTGTGTGATGACCGTAATGACTTGTTCCCGGCCCGAGTGTGAAAACCATCACGAGATGCTCTGCAGACTGTGAGGTTCACAGCTGCAATTACGGATTGTTATTTATCACTGCTGCTAACAGGAAATGTGCAAACAGCTCAGTGTGTATGACAATGTGATGAGGACGCTCAGGTCCCTGTTTTATCGGCTGCTTGTTATGTCGGTAATGTGAGGATGTAAGAAAACTAATAAAGTAAAATATAGTGAAGCCAAGTCAAATCTTCACATGCAGGTAATTTTTTGTAATTGTTACTGTTTGTGGTCATGTTGAGGCTTTTTCAAACTCTGCTCTGTTTGTGATGTCAGGTCAAGTGACTGTAGACGGTTTCCCACGCTGTGCAGATTGTAAAAGCCCTGGAGGTTTTGGACTTTAGATTTACAGACATGACGCTTAAACTAAATAACCCAAATCAGTGGTTCTCAAACCTTTTCACATCAAAGACCTTGAAAATGACACAAGTAAAACTACAGACATTCATGTAATAAAATTTTGACCTCAGTCCCCAAATTTACAAAGATTTTGGCTTTTAGATGTTTTAGTAGTTGGTAACAATAATTAATTCTGTTGTTGTGTTTCTTATGTACGGGGAAGTATTAGGGCCACACTGAGAAAAAAAAGAATCAGAGACTTCGAGAATAAAGTCGTGAATTTACAGAAATAAAGTCGTACATGAAATAATTTACAATCTCATAAATTTATCATTTATTCTTGTAAGTTTACAGCTTCATTCTTGAAAATTTTTAACTTTATTCTTGAAAATTTTTAACTTTATTCTTGTGAATTTTCCACTTTATTCTTGTAAATTTATTCTCAGTGTGGCCCTATTACTCCATCTTACTTATGGACAGAATTATAGTAAAAAAACCCAAAACAAATTATTTTACTTTTTGCTGGAGATCCCTCAAAACCTCGGGGTGTCCCTTTTCTGGATTCTTCAAAATAGAGAAGTGCTCAACTTGGGCCACCACCTGACAGATGTGCGCTAACGTTTTTAGTTTACCTGCCAATAGACAAGAGTGTAAATAACATATTTTACGATCAGTTTTGAACATCAGGCTGGATGGATGAAGCCGACAGAGCAGTGAACGATTTCAAGTTTACAGCAGCAGGATGGCACAGGTACACTCAGGCACAGCAGGTAATCTGTTCTTTTTTTTGTTCTTTTTTTCTATTATTGATGATGATGGCTTATTTCTTATTCCTTCTTATTATTGTTACTATTATTATTATTATTATTTGTACGATCCTTTTGGTTGTTTTTATTTTGTTATTAATATTAGTATTTTTATTTTGGAATATTGTTGATTGCTGTTCGAGATAAATAAATTAAACTAAACCAAATGTGGGTTTGAAACCAAACTACAGTGCTCATGTTCATCAGTACGAGGAAACTCGGCATTCAGTGTGACAGTGTGGCTCACTGATGTGTTTTTAAAAGCTTTGTGACAACAACGGAGGTCAATGGTACAGAAGAAGAGCATATTATACTGTGTTTTGTTGGATATATATTTCTCTTGGTTGTGATATTTTTGCAGGATTCATTGACAATATTACTGACAATACTATATAAAAACAGATAAAATTTATAAATTAACCAACTAACTAATACAATCTCCTCTTTGGATATTAAGCAATTTATTTTCAGAATTTATGTTTGTGAGAAACTAAAAGCAACTTCCTTTTCCTGTAGCATTTGTTTAATTTGATTTGGCTTTATTTAGCACACAGCAACAGCATGAAGGAAGCTGTATTTAATTATCTGCACTGTGGTTTCTCATGTAGCATGTGGTGGAGGATCATGCTGCTGTGAACAGCGCTGTGATCAAACGTGTGCTCATCCTGCCAGATTATCTGCATTTCTTCAAGCTTTTCATGTATATTTGGTAAGTTTGTGGGTTGGTGTAGTATTCAGAGGAAGTCTCAGAAGAAATACCAGCTATTCTCACTTGAGATACATTGTCAAGATGCTGTTTGAAATATCTCAAAAACTGTGCCATGAAAATTAAAACTGAATATGTGAGGTATTTATCAGTATGTTTGGCTTTGGCTTTAACATAGACAACAAAAAGGTTATTGTCTATTTAACCAGTTAAACTGCTGCCTGTATAACTTGCAGTTTTAGTGATGCTGGTGTAGTGGAGTGTGTGTATCCAACTCACTGATTACACTCATAGAAAATAAAATATTTTCTTTTTATGCAGTCACCACTTGGTGGTGCCAGTAATCACACAGCTTTCATCTCTCTGGTTTATATTTTTTTCAGCAGTATTTAAGATTTTGATGATCTCATTGAATGTTATAATGATGTACTATGTGATATGATAAAGTCAAGATAAGAAAAAATGACTAAACAAAGAGCTACAAAATCTATATGCAAAAACACATAGCAAGGTTAATAACGTCTGGGGTTAAAGCATTTGCAGTAACACTTTTTCTCGATTTTCATTTTTGGATCTAGTAGCGAATAATGAACTGTTTAAATGAGAATTTTGTAAATCATTTGTGTAAATCATCTTTAAAAACGGAGCAGCTGTGACACTTCCTCACCTTTAAGTGCAGAGACCCCTGGCACACATACACGCACGCACGCACACACACACACACACACACACACACACACACAGCCTTAAAGTCAGAATTTGACATCTTTAAAGCAGGTTTTGTATTTCAGGTCTAGTGCTTCTAAATTGGAGAGGCTGCAGCTTTTGTTCCAGTTATTTTGTTCACTGAAGTCTGTTGTGACTCAATTTATCCAGTCAAAGCTGAGAATGGAAAAAGCTGTGACTGACCTGTCTGATTATATTATCAGCTCACCGACAACATGTCCTAAAACACTCGTTGTGAACATTAGATAGAAATCTGTGCACTTATTTTCCTTTATGCCAAAGAAATCTACCTGGTAACTAATCTTTTTTAGCTTAAAATCAACTGGCCTTGCTCCGTCCAAAGCTAAAAAAAAAATCCACCAACTAGCAGACACATTGTCACTCTCAACTCATCACATACTGATGTTTAATCAGGATTCTTTTGTCAGTTATTAAAGCACAAGACGCCTCTTTAGCATCTGTTTACAACCCGCAAAGTCCTCCTGCCACCAAGCCTTTCCAACAAGTGGTTAAACTTGTAAAAAGCTCCTTGTTATAAACATGTTTACCTTTGTGAAACGGTTGCAGTTTGCAAACCTGATTGCCTGCTTCTAGTCTTCTTCCTGGTATGCACAAGATGTGATTATGATATGTTTTTTTTGTTTGTTTGTTTGTTTGTTTGTTTATTTCAGCTGGTCAGCTGGTTCACATTCACACCTATTTATTTGCTCTGGTCTAAATAGGTTAATGACATGCCAACGTTAACCAGAAGTAAAGTTCAATATCACAGATCCTGAACTGCAATTTCTTTGATTTTGGTTTATTTTGGTGTTGGTCATCAGATATGACATCGTTTCATTTTCCATGTTTGTCTGCGATTACTCATGCTGGCGTGTTGTTGTTGCTGCTGTGACAGAGGAAATGCTTCCTCACTCTGTAATGCATGTAGCTGCCTACGGGACCTGGGCTGGTCCAAAAACACGCGGTGCTCTCTGCAGTTAGAGCAGAATGAGGTCGGATCACGTTCTCACCAGAAACAAAGTGGCAAGAATTTATTTGGAAGCGTACAGCGACCATCTCTTCATCCAGGTTTCAGTCCACTTGTTTGGTCCACTTCTGGTGTGCACCTGAGTACACCTGCCACATTCACACCTGCGCAAACCAACCATACCTCAGGTTAGATTTAACCAAACTAACGAGGCTGGTGTGAAAACCACTGTTAAAAACTTGTTTGATGTCATGAAACAGTTTGGTTAGGATTAGGCAAAAAGACCGCCTGGTTAGGCTCAGGAAAAGGTTTTTGACTTTCACTGGGACTCAAACCCTCTTGGTGTTTTTTTACTCTTTGTCCTTCATGTGGTGAAGCTTTTGCTATGAGCATCCAATACTCTTATGAGTGGGTAAGTGCTGGAACGTCACGTCAGTTGCAAACAAACACTGAGGGGCCGTTGAGTGACAGTGGGTTGAACTAGCAGCATGTTGTGATAAAATGCAGTAACACTTTGCCAAAAGGCTTGTTTAACCTTCAGACAAACGCAGGGAGCTGCTACCATTTCTAATCTCTATGCTGAAGTAAGCTAATTGGGTGCCTTACCTTGAAAAGTATTGATCTTCTCATGTATCTCTTGCCAAAAAAGGAAATTACCGAAAACGTTTAAAGGGCAAATACGTAACATTAAGAAATCTCCTCTCAGTAGCAACACCGGTGGCGAGTGAGGTGCAGTGAGAAGCCTGCTGCTCTCACCTGCGCACCGACCAAAACGTGATGATGGATGAGGTGAGCTTTATTGCTCTGTTATTTTAGTTTGATAATGTTATGATTCAGAACAGTTATGGTAGTTGACAAAATGAGCATTTTGATGGAAAATTGTCTGGCAGCACAATGTGTTGTTTTGTGTTGACCCAAGCCGCTCGGTGAAAGCTTCAGAGTGATTGATAAGTGACAGTGACCGATTCGTCTTCTTTTTCGGCAGACTTTTTTTCTGGACTCTGTGTGATTCGTTGTTGCAACTGTTGTTGCTAGCAGTTTGAATTTCCTCTTGTCTTGTTTATATGCAGCGCACACTCACTGATGCACAGAAATGTCCCATGATTTTTTGCTGAAGAATCTGAATGAGTTCCCTTTCACAGAAATAAGTGTTCTACCTGTTTTAGGCAACAGAGAAAGACATGAAAAGTCTCATTTTTTAAGTTACACATGGCAATAAAAAATATAAATTTGCTCATAAATTCATACTTAACCTTTAAGTTTCCCTTCAAAGTAAAATCTATCAAATACAATGAATTAATACTCCAGAATATGACATTGCAGTTATATTAGACTTATTAGCTCAGCTCCAGTAGCATACGCACTGAGGAACACTGGATCTTGGTAGGTGCAGGACATGTAAAAGTCAAAAGTTTACCTACGATCCAGCTTGATTAATGTCCCAAAGCTATTTTGGTCACATACAATATAGATACCATTGGCTTCCACTTCCTTCCACTGTGGATAAGTAACGCCTTGAGGCAGCAGACAGTAAGATCAATCAGGATTCAGCTTTAAGCCACCTGTTCCCAGAGGGAAACACTTCAGTGAAGGGAGGAGAGAGGGGAGGGAAAATTTATGGACCAGAACAGAAATGGAGGGTGAGGAGAAGCCAAATGAGCACCACAGATACAGTGTCTTTAAAATAAGTCTATGTCCCATTTTTTTTTGTTTGGTGAATGTAAAAACGCCACAGGCTGACTGAACTGATGTGTTCTTTGACACATATGGATATAGCAACTTAATCATGCAATTAGAGCAATGTTAACCTGCATCCTCTCCGTCTCCTGCATTACAGTAGAAGTTTATAAGTTCCCAAACTGCTCCTCTTGGGACTAAAGGAAAAGTGCAGCAATCATATAAAAACCCTGGCATGCCACAGTGGCTTCTTCTGCTCATGACAAGCTGAAGAAGCTTTTGAAGCTGTCAGAATAGCAAAGTTTCCCATGCAAAACCTGTCCTACATATCGAAACAGCTCTGAGCAAGGCAATGAAATTATTACATCAAACTAAGACATCAGTGTGCTCCCGCTTCTACTTCTTCTTGTTTATGAGAAAAGAAACTTTACTTAATAATAAAGGAAAGATTCAGCGTTTAGGAAAATGATCATACTTGCTTTCCTCCAGAGAATTCGATGTGAAAAATGACATCAAGCTCCAAAGCTCCAAGTTCACGAGTTGTGATGTGTTTGCTGATGTTTTCAGAAGTGGCGGAGCCTGTATTGGCCTGTACAGGACCAAAAGGAAGTGCAGACAAGCTGTTAATCTAGATTAAAATCGTCACCTTCGTTGTCTCGTCTCTTGTTCCTCCACAAAAAAACAAACAAAAAAAATATCAAACAGTAACTTTAACCCTGATGAAAAGGTAAAGTGAAGAACAGGAGAGAGAAAAGTTACGAGGGTAAGAAGAGCAACACAGGAGAAGCAGAAGTGACATTTTAATGACAAGATTTGAAAAATATTACATGCCCTGTTACAGACCAAGGTGACACGATGGTCCTCTGCGTCCTTTGCAAACCGTAACTGTCCCAATTTTTTATTTCATAATGATATAATGATTTTTGTATGCTGAACTGGAAATGTCCCCAGTTTTCTTTTCAGAAGTCTGGTCACCTTTGAGAGGGAATGTTGTTTTAAAGCCAGGTGAACCTTTTCCCCCTTTTGCTGGCCTGGTGTTTAGGGAAGGGCGAGTTGGAGGGGTCGGTGACTAATTTTTTTTAATACAATACATTTTTAAAAATTGATTTCCATATCATAATTACAACACATATGACATGCTACAAGACAGAGAGTAGGAAGAAGAAAAAACAAATGACAAAAAACAAATTCTCTCTCTCACACCCACCCTTGCATGGGAGAGAGAGAAGAGAAAAACAAAACAAAGCAAAACAAAACAAAACATGTAGGTAAACAAGCACTAACACAGACAATGCAGTGGGAGCACAAGGTTGTATTTTTAAATTTTTAAACCTTTTAACTTTGAAAGCACTTTATATTGTACTTGTGCTATATAAATAACATTATTAGGCAATTATATTTCTGTTGAGCTAAGCTAACCAGCTGCTGGCTGCAACTTCAAATCTACTGAACACGAATGAGTGTTTTATTAACCTTCTCATCAAGCACTGAGCAAGAAAGCTAAAGCGTTTTTTCCAAAATGTCAGACAATTGCCTTAACGCCTCAGTAATATTTCAGTCATACGTGCTGTTTAACTACATGCATCTGGCCGTGCGTGGCTGCTGCTCATGCAAATAAAGGTGCAGCTCTGCCATGTGTACAACCAAACATGTCTTGCTTTCATTCTCACTGCGAGGCCTCACACATTCTCAGGGTCAAAGTTGAAATTTTCCCTTCAGGCTATGTGAGCTAACAGGAATGTGTTCGGCCTGACAGCAGCTACGCTCATAACATTTCTTCCCTAAACGGCTCGAGGTTGTAACAGCAAATGTAAGAAACTGTGGGGCAACGCCGAGAAAGAAAGAAACCAGAGGAGGCTCTCTGCGTCTGCCCGCCTAATCCCTCTACCCTTCTTTTCATCTCTCTTCATCACTGGAATTTCAAATAAGTATGAATGTTTTTTCTGCCCGCCTTTCTCACAAGCTGCGTATTAACAATTGCATCGCGCAGCAAATGGCATCTCCAAGGTAGGGGCCGACCTTCATTCCTCTGCAGAGGGCGCGCCAGTAAATCCATTTCTCCAGAGATGTGGTTCACTGAATAACAAATCACAGGGTCAGACGTGGCTCTCTCTCCTGTTAAAGAAGCCTATTGCTGGAAGCTTCCTCCACAGAGCTTGTAACAGCAGGGCTTTATTATGAAGAGAGGGGAGTGGACAAACACAGGGAATGTGCTGCTGAAAGGAACTGCACCTCTAAACATGAAATCTGCTCTGTTTTCTTTTTCCTTCTTGTTTCTTGTCTTCTTTACTAACACCAAACAGATATTACCATGTAAGAAAAAAAGGGTAATGCATATAAATGTAGCCCGGGGAAATCAGTTGCCACACAGGACACAATTACTGGATTTCTTACACCACTCTATTTTCAGTAAATAGCAGTAAAACTCAAGGTCTTTGGTGGCCAAAGAAATAATCTGGAAGGAACGAGTCTGTGTTGGAACATGTAAGGGATAATGGCCGATGAGGTGTCCATTATCAGAAATGAATAAACAACATGGAGGGGTGCCTCTGCGAAGTTCAGTCGTTCAATCCCGATTATGGACACTTCGGAGGGCATTGTCCTGGTTATACCATGGTATTACCAAAGAAAATAATAATTATACTATTAATTTATATTTTCTAGTGTTTTGTTCTCTGTTTCCATAGCAACACCTGAGACCTTGACTAATAACTGGAACATTCATTACAATCCCAAAAGGCTCTCATGTAATGAAAACATAGTTCAGTACTCCAGGTAATAGGACGGGCCATAGATATGACGTAGCAACAGGAGATAAACTAGTCCGCTCAGCTGTTAGCCAGAGAGCTAATGTTATGCTAGCAAGATTCAAAATCAATAGCATTGCCCACGGTGGACAAACAGTAAATGTAATTAGCTGGCCAGTCAGCCATGTCATTGTCCCCAAATCAGTAAAAGATTTCATGAAGAAAATGACTGGCAAACATTTGTATCATCGGCTGCCGCCTGATGTTACGTTACAGGGCAGAACAGACACACAGTGAAACAGAGCTGTAGCAGCTAAACACATATAAACTCAGTTACCAACCTTTTTCAAATCAGACACAGGGCTTACTCACCTTTTCATGAGATAACCATTCAGACAGTTTAGCCAGCGGACACTAAGTTTAACCGTTTTATTTCACTACTATCAGAGAGTAGGCTACGTCTTACAGCTCATGTGTTATGAGCGCCATCCTGTGGTACTCAGAAGATATTGCACTACAGAGTTTTTTCTTTATTTCTAAAGTGGCAGAGTTTGCGTCCGAAGCACATTAATATGAAACAGTGAACAGACTGTTTAACTAGAACTACTTAAGGAGTTAGGTAGGTGTCCTTATATCAAAAGTCGACCACCTCCAGCCAATCAGACTCGAGTATTCACCAATGCCATGGTATAAAAAAAATAAATAAAATAAAATACAACACAGAAAATGCGGCAGTGGCCTCTGGCTATGCACAGAAACAAAACAGAAAGAAAAATAAATACGTAACAAAACCCAACAAAATTACAATGCAATGCTGAATGTGGCACTTTTACAAACACTTACACTTCACAACAGCTTCACAGCAAGACTTTAACTTCAGGTTGGACGCTGGAGATAACACTTTGCATTTCGTCGCTGATACAACTGAGAAAATGGCGGTTGTTAACTTACGCCTCTGCTACAGGCCAATAACATTAGGACCATTACAAATAATACAACATTTTATTAAAATACAGACAGATGACATTCTTAGAGTCATTACAGAACCTTGTTTAAGAAAGTTTTTGGTATATATACCTGATGTTTTACAAGAGTCTTAAGCAGCGGTCCTCTCTGCATTTCCTGCTTAGTCCAAACGTAACTGCAAGAGATCGATTGACCAAGATGCACCTGGCGAAGTCTGGCGTAGTAACGGTTTCTAATAAACTTCTGCCACCTTCTGACAAAAGCTGGTAACAACATGTCAAACTCCAGTGAGTCCATTTACCACGAAAAACAAAATGATGCATTTACAATTATGAACAAAAACACATTTACATGCACAAACGTCTTCAACATTTACATTAACTCGAGTGAGAAAGTCAAATTGTGAATTCACCATGTGTTCACCACTCGGCTACATAAAGGCCCTGTATATAAATAAATGTGCTGTTCTTGCTCGTCCCTGGTGTTAACACATCCACAATACCAATGATGCCTCACAGCTTCTGCACACACGCCTGTATCTCATTCCTCCCTCAAACCAAATCAACTCCATGGAATATCAGCCCCCCTGTCAAAATCTGGCTCACATTTCATGAAACACCTTATCTCACCTCATGACCAATGTAATGTTATTTACAGCCTGCAAACAAAATGGCTCCGGCGCTGTCGTTGCTGATAAGAGCCTTTAGTTGTGGAACAAGGTGACAGCAGGCAGATTACAAGTTGGTGATTTACCTTCTTCATTCCTGTGACCTACAAACAGAAGAGCGATTTCACTTTACGATGCCGTTCTGCTGCAGACAGACCTGATCAAGCCTACTGTCTGTGGTGTTTTATTCAGTCTTTCTTCCAAGAACTGTTCAACTTTCCTGTGGTTCGAGAAAAGATTAGCTTGTAGATTGAAGGAGATAAGATTAAAGGAAAGCAGTGTATGGGACGTTATGGCTCCATGGTGACCTGGATTGCATCTAATTTCTGCTTTTGGTTAGAAAACATTGTGACCTTCAATGTCACCAAAAAATCTTTTTGTAAAATACAAAATTAAATTGTTAGATTTGTGCTGGGGGCAAAAGTACCCCCTTCAGGTGCCCCTGTGGTGGATAAAACATGATGAGGTGCTTTCTAGGTTTTTGTTCCAGTGGACAAAACGTGGTGAAGTTGCTGATGACTTTTTGCTCTGTTGCCTCGCTGCATACAACAAGTGTCCTTTTAATTATTTTTGTCCCTTCCCCTCACACATCCTGAGTCCGCCAGTGCACACAGACACAAATTATTGTTTTGCAAGTCATGCAGACTTAGCCTGGCTCCGCCCTCCTTCTGCTCAGCTCAGTTTTTGCTAAGAATCAGTCTGGTAACGAGGCCCGTCTTAAGAATTGCAGAGACAAATCTTTGGCTGGACCAATCAGCGACTAGTGGGAGTGGTTAAGTTTGGTGGTGTAGAAGTCAAACGCTTGTTTGCAGTAGTTTAATAAGAAGACTATAGACTTGGTTACCAGGCTACCAAGACCCTCGTTAGTGAAAGCTACAGAATATTAAATACAAGGAATATTCTGACCAGATAGATAGCAACCTTAGGAACAAATGTACTGCTTTTGTGTGATCACTACATGT
>JAPZDX010000025.1:19297298-19308570 GCA_029783625.1 Naso annulatus
ATGTTTTCCAGCCTTAAAAAATAGTTTTAATATATGCACATATCTGAGAACATATATGCTGATGATACATCTACGATATCGGTTGATTATATCGGCAAACCAACGTATAGGTCTGGCTGTAATTGCAACAAATATTAGGTCTTGAGTAAGAGGAAATCTTCTCTTGGTTCACTTCAATGACTGCTGCAGCAGCTGGACAACAGCGCTTTAAGCTTGTAGCTCATTATATAACTATCACTCTGCTATTCTAGACTATTATTATTTATACCATAGGCAGTGTGCATGGCGTTGAGTTCTCCCCTGTCTACACAAACATAAGGATATTTCAACTATTAAATATGGAATTTACGTTAAATAAATATGTAAAACATCTAAAAACAAAATAAAATTAGATAATCTGTAAAAATAACCATCTTACATTCTTCCTTCCCTGAAATTTAAAAGCTCTCATGTTAAAAATAATTTAAATGAATCTAAAAACATCTTGAAAAAGAATTATTTGAAGTGTGCCACTCCACTGACAGATAACATTCACAGTGTTTAAAGATGAGCATTTCCTTCCACAGCCGACTCCTCTGCTCAGTCAGTGAGGTTGTGGGCTTGTCTGCATGGGGGGTCAGAGGTCAGCGGGGTTCAGAGGAATGAGCGCTGAATGACAGGAAGATCCCCCACACCTTCTCCACACGTTCCACCCAAAACACTGACCTCTCTTGTCCCCCGTGGGTGCTCACCCACCGCAGGCATTAGCCACTTAAAAGAAACTCTACACCAGAAGAAGCACATAGCAGCATGTGCCAAATTACATTAAGAAGTGACACCGGCCCGAACATGTGTTGATCCGCCACCCTGCGCTGCGCACTCTTACCCTTTTCTTTTATCTTCTTGAGACTCATATAAGGACTGTTATGCATGCTAATCCTGGCTAACTCAATTACAGGTTCAAAGATGGACAAATTGGCACCAGACACACTTCAGACACCCATTGGTGAAACAGATATAACATCATGAGCGCAAGTGCAGAGAAGAGTGCAACCTGCCGGAAATAATTCAAAGAAATTATTAATTAGCTTTGATTTCTCATGTGTAATGTCAAGTGTTAATTGTAGGAGCAAACTATGCTCACTGAATAATCTGTAGACTCTGTAGCACTTCTCAGCTTTCCTAATTTGGCTTTATGTTGCACAAACTTACTGTTTTAAGTCCCTCTTACATCTTTTATCAGCATCATTTCAACACATTTTCACTCTCAGTTCATCACACACTGATGCTTGGTCAGGACTCTATCACTTCTTGAAGCTCTGGTTACTCCTTTAGCATCAGTTTGTGACTCACAAAGCCACTGAGCTTTTAACACTGACATTGAAACGGCCGCAGTTTGGTCACGTTTAGGCACAAAAACAAGTTGTTTTACAAAGTTTCACAAACTACTAGCATTAAGTTAAGGAGAGGATCATTGTTTTTGATTTTCACTTGGACTTGAATCTTGGTCTCCTGGCTGAAAGTCCCACGTTTGACCCATCACTCTTCCCCAGCCTCCACCACAGACTTTCTTTTTTTTTTTTTTTCACACATTGTCACAAAGGTGCCATGTCATTACAGAAAATGACAAAGCCTGTAGACTCTAATGCTAAAAAATAAATTAATTCAAAGGAACGGAAACATGATATATAGATACGTTATGATATGATACAATGTAGGGCATAACCTAAATAAATGGAGGGTGGTCGTGGGTCAAAAAGACTGGTGAGACCAGTAAGACCAGACCACCATACATGATGAGTTGGGAATGAAAACACGTTTGTCGTTTCTGGCTGCACAGGAGCAGCTACTTATGAAAGCTCTAAACACAGTTAACGCTAGCTGCCCAGCAGGAAACAGCAAACAGACAGTTAGTGACGAGCTAATTAAAATAATGCAGCACTGAGCTGCTAAGAGACAGATACTATCATCAGGCATTGGAGGAGACCCAAACAGAACAAGAAAAGAGAGCAAGTATGAGACACTATTTATCAGGAGAAATAGCTTCACTGCCCCCAGGTGGCCTGAAAAAATCACTGAGTGCGGGCTTAGGTGTTTTACAACTCTATATATCAAGTTTTTTATAAAAACAGATCCCTAATTTAATTAACCATCAATAAACTTTTAGTTAAGTCACATGAACCCTTGTATTTAAAGTGCATTATGCGGAAATGGTAACCAAAGTCACAGGTATGTATAATTTTGAAAAAAATATGAGAAGAATGAAAAATTACATAAAAGTGTTTCACTGTTTCACTTCCCTTCTGCTCATCTCTGAGCTCCTCCACTCTCAGCTGTATAGATGCAGCACAAAGCGTGCTGTGTTGAACTGCTGCCTGTCCTCTGAGAGCCAGCCTTGCTTTCTTAGCTGGAGAACATAAGTGTTGACCCCAAGACAGAACCCTTTCTCCCCTACTGTGAGTGACAGCCCTGCTAGAAATGTGGACTCAGGACCTTGTTGCCCCCAATGGGAGGTAAGGGGCACGCTTCCTCACAACACTGCAGTCTGGGTGGGCTCACTCACGGAGGACATCTTCCGCTGGTGGTACAGTACATGCAAACATCTCAAATGTAAATCGCTATATAATGTTACGGTGAAGGCGCCCATCTTTCAGCCTGCAGGTTTTGTTTGTGGAAAAAAAAATCCAACCTACTGTAAGTTTTTAAAATTAGCCGTGCCAATTGAATTTCTTGTTTCTTTGCTCTGCAGATTAGACCCGGTTTGTAAAACAAGAACATTAAATAATCAAGCGTCGGTTTTGGCCCGTCGGAGAGGTGCTCTACACACAACTCCACCAATCCATAACATCGCATGAAACTCAAACTGACTTGCCGACTGTCTGCCATTTAAAACAAGCTCAGTCTCAGGCCAAAATCATTAGTAAAGTAATCCATCAGCCTAACCCTGACTCACTGACCCAAACCACAGTGTCAGCCAACACAGATGGAGCAATTCACTGTTCAGAGGGGAACACAGACCTTATCTGTCAGCATCAGGAGGAGGATGAACTCACAGATAGCAGAAAATGACTGACAACGGACGGAGTCTCAAGAAAACAAAGTCTAATACCTCCATATTTTCTCTGACAAAGAGATGGGCCTCATAAGGATAAAGCTCTATACCGAGAGGAGAACATCTAATAAACCTCTCGAACTCTTTCTCCTGCTTCACCTCTCGACTTCGGGCTGCTCGAGGAAACGGCGGTTACTCTAAACCGGGTTTTCTTTGGCCGGAACAGAAGAGGCTCGCTGCACACCGACCACTTATTGCACCAGATGCCAGTCATGGTCCGTTGATGTTTTTGTAGAGAAGTTTGGTGAAATGTCAGTCTTCCTCGTTCCCCCCTCAGCATATATATATATATATAAATGCTCAAAAATTAGCCACTTTGTTAGCCCTTGAACCTCACACGTCTACTGAATGTATGTGATTCATAGGTGGGTAAGTCAGCCAATGTGCTGCGTTCACAGTCCAGGTCAGCTTTGCCAAAATATGGCATGGAAAAAACTTTTCTAAATTGAGTTTAATGGAGTTTTTGAAGCAGCCATTGTTGGCTAAAATAGCAGAAAACCATAATGTGTAAGATTTAATGATGGAAATAAGTTGTTTTATAACCCAGCATCAACAAGTTGCGTACTGTTGGTATTTAAAGTGGGAGGAAAAACTCTGAATCTCGCCAAGTATGAAGCTGTGTGGTGTGCAAACAAATAAGCCCAAATAAGTCCAAATAAAGCAAAGTACTTTGGCTGCATTTATATAACTGGGCCTCTTACAGTTGGACTGGCTTCCTCTCTGTGACTTGCTTTGATGCACCCGGCCCTGTGGTGCAGTCACATCCCATCACACTGGCAGACATAATGGAGATACAGTGCACCTGAGCTCCTGAAGCCACCACGGAGAGCAAGTGGGGAGATGCGCCGGTATGCAGGAAAAACCAGCTCTATTTCAAGCTCTTCGAAATCGCAGAGAGGGTTTCCTTGTAATACCACCCGTCATATTTACAAAACATCCAGGAGCCCACCCTCCTCTTCAAACAAGCCCTCTGGATCCCAATCAAACATCTCAATAAGAGGAGAGAGGGCTTCACCGTGCAGATCAGCACTCAGAGATCAACGGAGGGCACGTCCTCCCTCAATAACCACGTGATGCTGCTCTCCAGATTTCGGTGAATCACTTTGTTCAGAGGCGGAGGCCTGCCTGTGCGCCCTCTGGGTCCAGCCAGCTCTGCAGCCTGTCAGCCAGTGAGACTCTTAAAGAGGTATTTAAACGTGAGCCTGCAGCAATGCGCTCACTCAATGACCTCTTTATTTGTTAAAATAGATTATTTTAAATAAATTACAGAGCACTTTCACTGAATAAACAGAGACTTTGGGGCTGCGGCCTGCGTTACATACTTACCGCAGCCACAGAGATCCTAAATGACTAGTGAGCTGTGTAATCGCCTTTGATTTCACTGATAGGACTCTGATTCTTTGGGTAAAAGAGATGGAGCCATTGAGGAATCTGAAAGGCAACACCGCTAAATGGGGGGAAAGGCAAAAAAAAAAAAAAAAGAAGGAGTAAGTCTCATGTGGGGAATATGAACTTATGATGTTTTTTACCCCGCCATGTTGACAGAGGAGTCCATTAGAAGAACAGAGGGGAGCTTCAGGGAGTCCTGTCATTTCTTCTCCCCGCAGCCTGAGAGGTTTAACACTCCTTCAGCCTGGGTCGGTGCCATGCCAGAGACGCCACCCCGAGCGCAGGAAAAAAAAAATACAAGAAAAAGGCTCAGAGCTCACTTCTCCGCTCGCTCTTAACCTTTTACTGCTTTTGTTGTGACCAGCCAGTTCATCACATCCGAGGTTAGAGTTGCACCACATGAGGAAGACTTCTCCGCCTCCGCACTCAATACAGAAACACATCAAGAGGAGAAAAGTATTTTGTGTAATTCAAGGCCGGCCCTTCCCAATCCTAATTAGTTAAAGTTTTGCTTTTCAAGTGCTTTTTTTATGCAAAAGGTGGGAAATGCACGCTCTCTCTCTCTGCTCTACGTCTGCTTGCAGCTAATTTAGTGTGGCAGGGCCAGTTATGCCTGGATTACTGTTGCCCAGAAAGAAATCTAGAAATAATAAAATGACAGGGAAAACGCAGGCAGACCAAAGCAGAGAAACCATGAAGAAATTAGGTTTGATTAACCTTATGAGTGCTTGTTTCAATTCTCACAGGTCTATTTATTTTTGAACATGTGGTCGACATTCCTACAGCGGCACATTTCCCGGCAAGTCTATTACATCTAATCTGTAAGTGGTTCCAAAAAAATGAAAAGAGCTGCATGTATGTGCGCATACGTCATGTGGGCAATTTTGAAAATGGACATCTGAAATGGTAATATGGCCCTGACTGTTCTTCCTCAGGGTGCACAGGTTGAAAATATTGTGAATTTATCCAACATTTGCTCTTACTACCTGCCGTGTATCACCATGTTATTGTTTGTTAAAGCAAACATTGGTCGAGTTTCAACTTAATGTCATCATTGTTAAGTCTACCAGTTTTAACTAATAGTCATTTACTTGTAGTACTAAAGAATTGTGAAAAATAGTTACAGTTGAATTTCCAAGACCTCAAAGTGACCGATTTAAAGATGCTCTGCCTGCTGTCATGTATGGGAACCTGCAAATATTTTGGTGCGTTATTAGTTTGGAAAAAAATCTTTCTTTTAATTAAAAGTAGAGTCAGTAGCGTTTATTTGTTGCAACTTGTAAACACAAATTAGGTAGGAGTATAATGTGTTTTAATGGAAAAGTCCATAATTAGGTAAGCTAGCACAAGCTAACCGCCGGTGTTTGGCACCTACCTGTCCAACAGAGAGCACCTCAACTCCTCATCGCTCTTCATCACCTCCTCTCCTTCAGTGCTCAAAAGCCAAACTGAGATTCACTCTCATTCTGGAACGAGCTTTATCCACTCGCTGTTTCACCTCACTAGAGCTGAATTTCCTTTTGTTTGCCGCTCCATTTACATTTTTTATTTTCTGAATGGTGTCCAGTCCAGTGTTTTATCCTCTCTCAACCTCACCTGTGCGCTGTCATTTGCTTGGGAAAACACACCCACTTCCCACCCAGAAACGCCCCAACTAAACCAAAACATCCAAATCCAGGCAGAGGGCGGAGCTCTGAAGACACAGTCACCACCGCCCAGAAGTGATAACTGAGCCAAAGAATGGGATCTATCTTTTTGTCTGGAACTCAGGAGGGAGGCAAATAAAAAGACCAAAAAAAGTTGGCGCATCCCTTTAAATTTGGCACAAACTTCTAGTTGGAATCAGAGATGAACTGATTACAATTTGTTGCTCGAAAGTCAAAAGTCACTTTGACCTCACAAAACATGTTTTTTGAATTAATTCACTAATTATGACAAAATTTTCACACAACTGTTTGTTGGTAAAAAATAATGAAAAGGTCAAAGGTCAACTTCACAGCAACATCATAATGTTCTGCAAAAACTTTGTTCTGGCAAATATTTAACACATTACTGAGCAACAGAAGGTAGTTCGTGATCTTACTTCAAATTTAGACTGATGCTGAATCGGTGACACTTATCTTTGGTGCCCGGCTTCACACTGTTGTGATTGTTTAGATTTTCTGTGCTGCTGGACTGAAGATGTGTTTGAAGGATTCACGTTATAGAATTTTAAGCTTCTGTGCAGCAACATCCATGTTTAAAGGTTTGTAGTCAGAGGGTTGTTGGTTTTCTTGGTATGGAGCTTCAGGTGGTTGTCTGTATCGTGATGAAGCTCTTCATCAGTCATCTGTATAAACATTCTCTATATGAAGACAGCCTGTTTCTCACTGGAGATTATTCACTGAAATCACACATTTCATTACTGCTATAACTTCCATTTTGCCAAAAATAAAATTAATATCTCACATTTATTCCTTCAGGGACTTCATTGTAGATAGATTTATGAGGTGGACGGACAGAATGGAAACTACAACTTGTCTGGATTGATGGAGATTTCAACCAAGAGGCAGTAGTTTTAGTTTTAGTCAAAAGTTAGCAACAATAAAGCTGATGAAACAAGTGAGTGTACTGATGAATGTCTCAAAGCCAAATATATGATTCTCTTTTTTTGTTGAGTGTGCATGTATGATTATGAATAATTAGAAGGAAAACTTAATTCAAATGCCATTAAGTGTTATGAATAGCAATTTCTGTGACTCTCTCAGTGGCTCTTTAAGGCCACTCTGAATGCAGCGCACAGAGCCCGCTCAGTTCTCGCTCTTTCTGGCAGCTATAATTGAGCCTAATAGCTGCAGCAGAGACATAGGGAACCTCTTTGACACCTAGACCAAATTTTCTAATGAAACGATCAAATAAGCATCATCCAGCACAGGCATATCAAAGCTGCCGGCAGCTGGCAGCATGTCGTAGTCTGACATTTGGGCTTTTTAAGCGCTGCCAGGCCTGTTTCCCTCCATGTCCTCTGGCCTTGTATTAACACTAATAATAGGGAAAGGTCTACAAGCAGCAGAGATGAAGTGATGAATGGAGGAGACTTTTGCCAGCTGCTGAGGAGGAGACATTGGCTGATTGCATCTGTAATGGAGTGTGACAAGTCGCAGAGTTGATGCGTGTGTGTGTGTGTGTGTGTGTGTGTGTGTGTGTGTAAGAGACAAAAGAAGAGAGTGGAAAAATGAAGACCATCTGAATTCCTGCAGATTTATATGTATAGTGTACATTGAGCTGAAAAAATCAGTTTTCAGATTATTAATTTGTAACTATTTTGATTATTGATTAATCTCATTCAGTCACTTGTCAAGTAAAAATTAACTGCATACAGATAATTCTGATTTTGTTTGTCGTAAAGGCCTTGTGAAACAGAAGTCAGAGTGTGATTTGGTTTCACATATTGACGTGTTTGAGGCAAAAACAGGCCTCTGGGCAGTAACTTTTCCTGTATTATTGACTGACGTTCACAGTAGACTCCACTAATACTAACACTAATGCTAATGCTAATGATGACAGCTGCATTTCAGGCAACATTCAGAAGAGAGCAGCCCTACTAAAAACTGAAGAGTCTTTCCTTTGCGTCTTTAAAAAAAAATCTGCATTTACATGAACAACCAGAAGCGCTGTAGTATGCACGCCAGGCCGGTAGTTGTAATTTGGTGGTGGAACTTTGTAATGACTTTTAATGACTTTGTATTACTTTGTAATACCATTGGAGCTGCGTAAAGTTGTTAACTTCTGGTTGCTGTTAAGCCCTAAGCAGCCACAAATTAAAGAAATTCAACGGCAGATTGACTTCTACAATTATTCTACCAACACTCGGATTTGCCTCCATAGACTGTCGTCATGTTTGACTTGCTCTGGGTGCACCGTGGAGGGTTTAATTGGAGTTTGGTAGCGGCTAGAGCAGAGGGCATTTATTTGGGCTAGCATTAGCATTAGCATTAGCGTAGTCACCGCTTTCACAGGATTCAGAGTTTGCCAGTTTACACAGGCAGAGAGAAGGTTGCAGTTTCAAAAGATTCCACTGTAGAACCCGGTTTCAAACATTTGCGGTTTCAGGGGAACCAGCACGCCGTTGTCGTGTAAAATGAAGGTCGAACCGCAACAAAAATGTTTTGTTTGACGCGAAAACTTGCACCATGTCCGTTGTGGAGGACTTCTTGCAACCACCTTCATTTCAACTACAGATATTACAAAGGGGACGGGGATGGATCGTTTTTGGAGTCAGGTTATATTTTTTGAACTACATGCTGAAGCTGCATGATGGAGCTGATGGATTCCACGGACAGGCTTGTGTCAAGAGTATTTGAAAAGAAAGCATTTTCACTGGTCGAAAAACCAGAAACGCCACCAAATGCAGGATGAGTCATCAAAAAATTTAAAACATATTCTAATAAGAGAAAAGACCAGATTTCAATGTAAAAATACACAAAAATTATTTATCAACATATATTTGGCATATAATATGAGATGCATAAAGAATTAGCACATAGACACAACATTCATACTGAGAAAATGTATTTTTCATTTCATGGGGTCTCACAGAGAGTAAAATTCAGCCTTTGGACTGTCAGAAACCAATTTGTAGACTTGGACCTATAAGAAATTATGTTTAGCCTTTTTGCCATTTTTGTGTCTGTTCAATGTGGGTCAGTTGTTTTTGCTGCTCCGTTACTTTTAATTGAGAAACTCAAGTACATTAATGCTGTATATTAAGATCATGTAGTACTGTCTCTTTGTCTTAATGCCATTGATTCAGTTTGAAATCTTAATGTTTGTTTCTTTTGAACAAAATTTCACAAATAATATTAATATTTTATTGATCACAAGTCCTGTGAAAATATGTCAGTTTTTTTAATCCAGTTTCATTTCTACAAATACCACTAATAATAAAAATAATATAGATTAACTCTTAAAAAATGTATATATCTGTCATCATTTCAAAGCTAATGTTACTCAAACAGACATAAATAATGCACACTGTTGGTGCTCTAATGACTATTTACACCTTCAGGATGACAAACTACAGTAGTTGTGTTCGTGGTTATAAACAACGTGCAGCTAACGGACATGTTTGAACAAACATGAGCGTGTGTGTATGTGACAGAGCAGGAAGATATTTCCAACCTTGGTTTCGTAGAAAAAACTCGTTGGTCAAATGTGTTTTTGGTGTTTGTTTTTATGAGATTTGCTGACTTTTTAGGTTTATCTGTTAAATAGCAATATGGTTTTTTCAAATGCAATCAAAGAAATGTTTGAAAAGACTCCACCAGAACAGAGTTCATCATTTTGAAAAGGGCTTTTTATTACAACCCCCCCCCACCTCATTTTCTCTCAACTGAATTTTTTTTTTAGACAAAACAATAATCAATCAAGTGATAACGTAAACTACAGATGAATCAATCCCAAATATTTCTTTTGAGTGATGAATCCTTACAGACACCATGAGAAATAATTCAGCTAAATACATCTGAGATGCAGACGGTGGAAAACTGGCCTCATGTCTGACACTGTTGCTCCAATGCAGGAAAATAACAGTCTAAGCAAAACTGACCAAACTTCTTTGTCTGTTTCTTTTCTTTTCTTTTTGGGTTGAATTCAGCCCAAGTAAAAGAAATGAAAACGATTTCCCAAAGCTTCTCTTCCCAAGTTTGACATGGAAGGCCCAGCAGGAGTGCTCAGACCATTTCAGGAATCCCCAGCGGAGCTCAGGATGTAGTCAGTCGGCCGCCTGCTTATTTTTCATGCTTCTATTGGGAATGAGCACGTGCAGACCGCTGCCCACTTTCTTCCCTCTGCACTTGTTTGGTTACATTTGACTTTCTGCAAGATAAGAACCAGATTTAAATCTCGTAGCACCGACCGGCGACTGGGTGAGAGGACGCTGACAGAGAGAGTGGCTGAGAAACGTCTTACGGGGGACGACGTGATGTCTGCTCAATCTCTGCGAGCTCGAACCTCTAACGTTACCTTTCAAGTGCTTTGTCACAGGAACGAGGCTGAGCCGTTCTGCTCTGCTTCTGCTGTGGGCCGACTCGAGCAGCCTCAGTGTTGTTTTAAGAGCCGTATTTTAATGTGTGTGTGTGTCTGTGTGTGTGTGCGTGTGGAGAATGTTTCCAGTTAGCCACACAGTGTTTATTTATGGTATATTTTTTGACACCTACTTACATCATTCTTATCCCCTTTCTTGTAAAGTCCTCGAGTGCTGCCTCTGAAGCTGCCTGCTGCGCCAAAACCACAATTATCCTCTGCAGACAGGACAAACACGCTGATAAAAACATGTGGAGTGAACCTCCTAAAACAAAAGGATTAAATCAAAGGTCAAACATTTTTTCTTAAGTCATAAAGTGTCTCTTTTCTAACAAACAGAATTATAATTAGTTTGTTTTAAACATTTTTTTCACCATTGAAATGGTTTTCAGCTGATTACCAAGAAACTGCATGCAGGCTGACTCATCACTGGACTGCTGCTGTGTCGTTCATCAGATTTATCTGAATATAATTAATAAATTCAACATTGAGAAGCTTGAACGCATCACAAACGAGGATTTGTGTTGAAAATATTTCCACACAATGTTTGGAGTGTCTGTGTAGCATCACCAGACAAGAAAAGTTTAGATTGTTTTCATCACTTCATGTCAAGTTTTTTCTTTTTAAAATGAATTATTCTGCTTATTCACATGTGATAAATAACAACAAAATTTCACATGTAGCTGTGGACACACTTGTGTTCTCTGTGTGTTCTCTGTGTGTTCTCTG
>JAPZDX010000025.1:19308670-19321180 GCA_029783625.1 Naso annulatus
CCATTAATTACAAACTTAAAACTATGTTGCTCTCTATTGAAATCTTTAGTAAAACAATAAATATAATTTTTCAGAATATGATCAACGTTTTCATGATGCTCATAAAAACATTTGTAAGGGCACTGCAGCTGTCACAGTTCCTTTGCAAACAGTTGTGTATTTATAGAAGCAGTTAAGAGGAAACAAATGTGTGATCTTAGAAAATGTGATTTAAAATGTCAGTTGTGCTTCTGAGCATGAGTGTGTGTGTGTGTGTGTGTGTGTGTGTGTGTGTGCGTGCGTGCGTGTGTTCTGTATTTCACAAAATATCAGAAACTCAGAAATTCTCTTCTGTTTGGTACTGCGTATAATATAATTCTGTATTTACTTTCTCTAAAAAAAGGAAAGGACTGAAGTTTGCACAACACATAATCACACTAAACGCTAGACATAAAATACATCCCGTAAAACAAACAACCTTCACTGGAGTGTAGCTGTACACTGTGGCAGTGAACCATTAGTGGAAAGAATATTGTTACCTGAAATTAAATGAGTGGAAGCAGATTCTCAGAAGCAGCACGTCAGGAGGTCATTCACGGTGGAAGAGCCTTGATCCGGAATCTTTTTAGTCTTTCTAATGAAGACAAATTAGCATGTTTGTCTGTGTAAATGTAAAACTAACACATGCCGACTCATAAATGCTTGCAAGCGTTCCTTAATCCTCTCCGTATTTGCAGGGGGGTTTAAACACAGTATGCAGAGTATCTGGATTAAGAATGCCGGCTGTTTGCACATGCGTGTGTTTGCCTGCATTCTCCCCTCTTCCCTGGTGGAACCTACCATTGAATAGGTAGTCATTAAGTTTCCTGACTGACTAAGTAATGGGCCGAGCTGGTTAATTAATGTGTAAATGTATGCGCGCAGCCCTGGGCCATTGTCAGCGCAGGTAGACAGGTGTGTGGGCCGGGACTCTTGAACTAATTGGGTGCACTCCTGGCATTTGGCAGGCTCTGAAGGGACACACACACACATACACACTCACAGGCGGGCACACACACACGCCCTCTTAAGGGAGTGTACGTTCAAGGGATCAGTTAATTAATCTTGTTAAAGATTAAGAGTGGGACTCATTTTAGATGAAGTGCAATTTTCTCTCTTTCTCTTGTTTCTCCTTAAGGCTTCCAAAGGGCCTGTAAGTGCGTGAGCAGGCTTTCTGTAGGAAAATGTGTCCTGTAGCTCTGATTAATCAAAATTCTTGCGAGTTGGAAAGAATTTCCAGACCTACATCGGCAAGGACACACAGATTAGGCGTGAGGCAAAAACTCATTTCATTCTAATATCGCAGTATTTTGTGGGATGATATTGTATCGATTCAGAGACGCCAAGTAAAAAATTCTTAAAGGCAGATAAACAAACTGAAAACTTTACCATTTTTGGATGAAACAGATGATGCTGACAAAGTTTTACTTTTTGTAAAATGATTTGCAGTTGAAAAGGGAAAAAAATGCCATATACAATACTGCAATACTCCTCATATTGCAATAATTTGATAAAATCATATCGTGACCTAATAATCGTGATTATGTCACACTGTGCGGCCTCTGGCGATTCCCGTCCCTAACACAGATACAGAGCAATGACCAAACACAATCAGGCACACATGCACCCTTTTATGTAATTAATTGCATTTTGCCTCCAAATTGAAGGCTGTGGCACAGTTCTCATGTTGGCTTGGCCGGCGTCACCCGTGGCAGCGTGCCGATTATGCGAGACCATGCCAGAAACGTGTCGGTGCCCCAGTCTGACCTCGTCACATTGGCTTAGAACCAGGATGAGAGATGGAAGCAGCAGAAGAGGACAGGAGGAGAGAGGAGTGGTGCAATCTGACAAAAGAGGAAGATGCTGACAAAGACGACGGGGGAGGCGAAGAAAGAGGGGAAAGAGTTGGTATTGTTTCCTCTCTGTGTTCTTGGTCCCTTAACTAATCAGCACAACTCCCTTCTTACCGTGTCCCAAAGGCAACACACACACACACACACACACACAGACTGCCTGCTGTGATTTCCATGACAACCGTGCTGTCAAGCCACCGTTTGTGAGCGAAACTGGTATCAGTAGTATGTTTAAGTCGCGAGTTTCTCTCATCTTTCCTTTTTTCGTAGCTGTCTGTCTGCTGCTCTGACAAAGGCGGCTAATTAGCACTGTCGCCTGCAATCAAATGCAGCTGCAAAATCGCTACACACACACACCCACAACCACACACATAATACATTCACAGTTGGACTCTCGAATGAACAAAAGTTTCCATGCATTAAGAGGCACGCACATTCACAAACACGCACGTGCATGGAGTTACTGTAAATACACACAGTCTGAGCGTCTTATTCAGGAAGGAGATGTAACTGGAAAACAAGGTTGTAGAAAACGTCACTTTGATCTTAGAAATGAATCATTCCCCAGTCTCTCTACCCATCCCTCTCTCCCTCTCTCTCTCTCTCTCCCTCTCTCCCTCTCTCTCTCTCTCTCTCTCTCTCTCTCTCTCTCTCTGTGTCTGCCTGCCTCTGATGTGCAAAGTGTAGACCTCCGTCTCTCTTTGTGTTCCTCTCTTTCTCTTTCCTCAATATCAACAGTACGAAAATGCCATTGATGAATCAAAAGAAGACAGAAACGAGTATTTCACAAAGCCTCCCAGGACTCCAAGGTGTAATTTTTTTTCATCTGTTTTTGTAGCAAATTAAGAGAGAAAAAACTAATATTTCAAAGAATTTTTTTGGAAAGAGTAATTCTGCAAATGTGCCGGAAATGGAAATTGGCTTATTGATCAAGAGCGATCTGATTAGAGAGTTGTTTTTTTTCTTTTTTTGATCAAGTCCTTTTTCAGGATCAAAATGACGATCGTTTGTCTCTTTCAATGTGCTGCAAATCTGCCTCTTTAGCTGCCATTAAATTACAGACACTATGCCGGGCTTGCATCAAAATCATCTTTTATTTTTCCTTGAAAACAGGCAAAGATTGAAGTTGTTCCTTAGAAACACAACAAAGGGGCTTAAGAGCAAGTAATTACATATTGGATCTGAAAATGCAGACTGAATACTAACTAAGGTATTTGGGGCAAATTGTAAAATCACTGATGCAAATGAAATATCAGGTACTGTTTGATATGATCTTATCACACAGGTTGCACTTGTCACGGGCTGCAATTTTTTTTTCTTTTTCCCAAGATATTTTTGGCGGTGTTTCTTGAGCCTTTGTTGACAGAACAGCTAAAGATTTGGACAGGAAATTGAGGATAGAGGGAAGGGAAACGGCACGCAGCAAATGGCCGGGGATGGCATTGAACCCAGGGCGGCTGCAGCAAGGTCACAACCTCTGTACGTGTGACGTACACCCTACCAATCGTGCTTCCAGGGTGCCCACGAACTGCATACTTGCACGAGGAGCAGAGAGCATGTTTTTGCAGTTGCAGATGCTGTTCTGTGCACTGTTATAATGTTCCTGTAAGTGGTTTTTATGTGCAGCGTTTTGAGACTAAAATAAGTAAATTAACACATACCATATCATTAGCTCTTTTCTATTTTAAAATGTGCAGCTCTAGAAATTGCAAATAAATATTTGGCAGGCCAACAAAAATTAACAAATTTTGAGTTTTAGAAGATGCTTGGAGGTCGGACGTAGCCAGGCTGTTTCTCTCCATGTTAGCTGGACCCCTTACTTTTGAGAGGGTCAAAGCCACAGTGAGCAAGAAGCGGGACTGTAGCTCTGGTGTTAAAGAAAGGTGTCTACTTATCAGATCGGTGGTTTGATCCCTGACTCCTTTTTATTTGTTAGCATTTACGTCCCCCTGATGCGGCCTGAGGTGGCAAAAGTACACACATTCTTCAATAAAGTAGAGATAATCATATAGAAAAGACTCTGATAAAAGTAGAAATACTGCTTCAACTTCTTTAATTAAGTAAAAGTAATAAATAAAGGTTGTGAAATGTACTCAAAGTATCGAAGTAAAAAGTTTCCCTTTGAAGGACGTTTCTAGTGACCATTTCTGTGCAAGGCTGACTGAGGCTCACGTCATATTAATAGAACGCAAAGACTATTAAACTTAAAGGTAGAATCAATAGGATTTGTCCGAGCTGTTCCTGAATGCACCAGAAAATAAGTTGATTGTTGAGTCTCATTCCCAGAATGTCAAACAGAGACATGTTGGGTTGGTGAAGCGTCCTGAGCTCAGCCAAAAAGACAAAAACATTCCAACGAAAGTAACGAGCCTGTTTGGAAAATGGAAAGCTCAGATATTTGTGTTCAAATGTAGGAAAAAGTCTACTCAAGTAAAGTTCAGATACCAGAAAAATTTACTTAAGTACAGTAACAAAGTATTTGTACTTTGTTACTTCCCACCTCTGACTTGCAGGTGCACTTGTTAGCACAGGTATGCAGATTAAAGTCCGTCAAAGGTCATTGCAGTTTGTTTCCTGACAAGCAAGTTGACATTACATTCACACTTCAAAGTGTATTACCATGTTTTATGAGCACTTCTTAAACTTCTTGAGCACAGAAATGTTAAAGTGTTGTGTATAATACATCTCACATCAGCATTTGTGCAAGATGTATCAAAGTGACGTAGTTCAGATTTCATGTTTACAAGCTGAATTTCTCGTCAGGAGGAAGGGATGCAGGTGGCGAGACGGCTGAACCAAGTGGTTTCTGTGTCCAGCTCTAAGCAGACCTTCACCACAGTGCTGTCACCACATAAAATTAAAAAACTGAAACATACAGAAACGTAAAGTTCAAACCTATCTGTGTACAATTCAAACATTTATTCTGGCAATTAAATATATTTTGTTACTTACCTCCACTGGTAATTGCACACAATACACAGATACAGACAGTTAATAGTAGCCATTTAATGTGTCTGACTCAGCTTTATTTATTTAACCAGAAAAACTGACTCATTATCTTCACTCTTTTCCATGGAGACGTAAAAACAAACAATGCAACACTCATACAGAAGTGACGGTGTGAGAACTTTGGTCCCCAAAATGATTCAGACTTTAAAAGTGACACTTTGCTCTGCAAACGCAGCTGTTCACACCAAAGCTTCCCCGAGTGTTTTCTGTGAGCACAACACACATTGAAGTGTGCGAGTGCCGAACTTTCTGTTCAGACTGAATGTAAAAGCAACAAACGTCTCCCTCCACCCATCTTTCATCGCTCTCTTTGTCGTGTTGTTTGTCTTGACTCGTGCTCTTGCAAAGCGGGGATACTTTTCTGATTCCTCTCTGTTTGGACGAGTCTTCCTCCCGAACGCCAACGGCTCCGCACAATTAGGAGTTCAAACAGTTTCTTGAACAGGTGGGGATTTTTCCAGCCCTTCACTGCTGACTTTTACTGCCTGAGGCTGCTGTTCTGTCGTTTTGTGGGCAGTGGACAGGTAAAGCCGACTCAGAGGGCAGGGAAATAACTTTCATTCTGTGTTTGACACTGACACAAGTTCTCTGTCTTTCTTTCCTCCCACTTTCTTCTCCCTCCTCGCCATCTGGCGCAGCTGCCAGCAGAGGACTCGGGCTGTGACCCCGTTGTCAAGGACACAGATGGGAATTAGGAAAAGTGGACTTGTTTCAAACAATTATAGAAATTACTTCAATATCTTAAAACAAAACGACGGTGAAATGTATTTATTTGAGATGTTGACTGTCAGCTTGAATTTCCACTCCTGCGTGTGTGTTTTTGTGCGACAGACAAACTCCAGTAGAGGACGATGGGAGATCGTGTCAGCCAGGTGTGTTTTTGTGTTGGCTTAATCTTTCTGTTTGGTGGTATTTTTTTTAAACAGCGGTCTAACACGAGCACCTGCCCGAGACTCACAGAGGAGCGGGTCATGACCTCGTGCCTCCAACCCTGAAACAGACACCGTCTAATAGAGACTCGTCTGTTAAATTGTAATTGAATGTTACATGGCACTCTGAACTCAGAATGGTCTTTATTTTTCCCGTAAGCGTGCAGGATTTAGGCAGACGCTCCAATGACAACTTAATTTCATCAGTGAGGAGTAGCGGCGAGTGTTTTCATTTGAGACTCTCCCTCAAAACGCGGCCCTTATTAATGATAATTGGTGAAAAGGTGACACATGTCTGACTCTTGTTTATCTTACATTTTAGATAATTTGAGGCACACTTTTTTCACAAGGACAAATTAAAATTGGAACAACTTGCAGCACAGTGTCTTTTTTCATGCAAAAAGTAACTGGGCCCTTGTTGTGTTCACACGTGTGCTGCTTTTATTTTAATCTGAAGGACGTAAGTATCGCAGCCTTTGCTTCAAACTGAAATATTTGATCAAAGAAAAAATTAAACAAACGATTTTTCCAGTTATAATTCAAAGTCACTAAAGTTTTTTTTAGCATATACACTGTTTTGCTTGGAACAATTCTAGATATCATTAATAAGAAAAGAGTTTAAATTGTTCGCAAAATTTAAGTTGACCGGATCCTTTACTAAAAGTAAGTAAAAACTGCAGTACCAATATATAAAAGAAAAGCATTCAAAACAGTAAAAGCACCAAATTATTCTCAGTAAAATAAACTTGTTATGTAGAATGAAAGCTATAAATAATAGATGCATTACTGAGCTGCTGCAGTGTTGCTGAAAAGTTTTTAAACGGGGACGAACCATGTGGTCAGGAACAATGTGGTGCTTGTTGGTTTATTTTATTCCAAATTTCTGACGCCTTTTAATATGTTTGCTATTGTCAACTTATTTTTCTGATTGTGTACACGTGTGTTTAAACTAGCCTCAGGTTTTAACACATTGGTGCATCATGTGGCTTTTCTTCATGCTACATATTTGTCCAATAAACATTGTGTTTGCACCAACACTTCACATGCTCTGACATTAAGCCTCATCCATGAAACCTGTAAGCAGACAAGATGTTCCATGTAAAAGTTAGAAAAACTAAAAACATCTTGATGTTCATTCAAGTTCAAGAAGATTTGAACTTCAAGATGTATTATAATTACAGTGTGTGATACCTCTGAATTATATAATTTGCTTAAAGAATGAGGTTCCTCTCTTTTTTGTATTTATTTAAATATGAAGAAAATATGGACTATATATTTTGATATTTAGTATCCATGAATTGTCAAAATCTCACCTGATCAGGTTGATTTTTTTTCAAAAGAGCATGTGAGTATGTCTTACATGAAAATGAATTCATCATGATGTGACATTGAGAATGAAATTACTGCTTTAATTTTCGCGTTCAGGCGGTTTGACAGGGGATTGATCTGATGCAGACTTCTGTTTGTACGAGGATGTAGGCAGGGGGAGCTGTGTTTACAGAGGAGAGGCAGCAGAGGGAGTATAGCTCTGTCTGCAGGGAATTGTGTGTGTGTGTGTGTGTGTGTGTGCGTGTGTGCGCGTTGAACTTTGAAGCTTTGCTATACTTGGTATGGTCTCTGTGCAGACCTGCAGCCTCTTTATTCTAAAACTTTCCGTCTTCAATATGTTTGGGCTCAGTATGTCTTTCGTTTTCATTCTTTGAGTTCACATGAGACTTAAATTCTGCTGCTGTCTGCACTGACTGAAATAAAAAAAAGTCAGATTTAAATGCTAAAGTGATGCACAGAAAGCATGAGGGCAAACCTGGGACTGAGCTCGTCTAATGTTTCCAAAACGTCGAACTGTGAAAGGCCCCATAATTGATCCGCGGGACCCCCGAGGGCACGACTCCTGTCAGATCAGCCACAGAGAAGAAGTGCCAGAGCCGCGCGCTGCAGGGAATGATGGCTAATTAGCCCCGTTTAAACATTTCCTGGTTTGAAGAACTTAAAGAGCAGAGGCCAAAATCACATGAACAATAGCTGCTCACTTAGTAAAAACCCCATCAAGTCTGCACCAGACGGTTGGTAACATTTAGGAAAGCAGCAGATGAAAAACTGAACCAGATGACCTCCGGGTCACCGGTGCCACTCTGCAGGTGAGGAGACTTTCAATCCGCTGAAAACAACAAACACTGGTTTTCGTTTCTATGGTGATTATTATTATATATGTAAGTGTGGAGACTTAACATCACATGAAAGACAGAAAACAGAGAAAACTCAAAGTGTCAAGAAAACTGAGAGTCTGCAACCGCAGATTATTTCGAAGTTCTTTTATTTATTAAGTTATTTATTTAAAGATTTTTCGGGGCTTTTGTGCCTTTCTTTGATAAGACAGCTGAAGAGTGGACAGGAAATGTGAAAAGGTGAGGGGATGACATGCAGTAAAGGGCTACAGGGTGGAATCGAACCCGTGACTGCTGCAGCGAGGACACAGCCTCTATTATCCCCCCAAAAATAACTTAATTACTTATCAATTAGTAAAATAGTTTTATGATACAGGTAGTTTCTGGAAATGGAAAATTTTCATCTCAGTGCAACAAAACTACAACCAACATGAATCACTCGTGGGCAATAAGCACCTGGCTGGAGAAATGAACATTTGGTTTACAAGTACGTTTACAGCAAGTTTTTTTCTAAATGTTTTATTTTGGCAGCATTAAAGTCAAATATGGGTCTCAGAATGCATTCATAACGTCTCCAAAAGGCTTTAAAAAGTCTTTGCTTTCACTTTTTTAAACCTGCAGAAACTCTGACTGATAAATGCAGCCAAGTCCCCAGAACATAACCACATCAGTATCACATGACCTCTATATCAATAACCTGCTCAAATGACCAAATATAATTTTTAAAAAATGTTGACAAAGGGAGCAAAAAACAAACAACTAGTGACTGACAGAGTACAGCCAGCTCCTTGCATGAGACAGGATTCACAAAGATGATATTTATTAGTGTGTTATTGAACAACGCTGTTTATGTGTGTATCAGATTATGTCCACATCTTGTGCTTTGTCCCTAAAAACAAACTGTGTTGACTTAAAAAATGGATTCATAGCTGGATGTAAGTGTGGAAAAAAAACACAAGTCATTTCAGTGTGTTGTGTGATTATCTGCAGCTGCACACAACCTGCCAGTCTGGTGCCTGAAGAATGAAGAGTATAAAGCTGAGTGAGGCGTTTGCACGTATTATTTGACTCGTGCAGTTATTAGATGTGTTTTTAATAAAGTGGTGGAGAGACTGAACCGACTGGTTTGCCGAGCTGATTCACCGTGTTCATCACTGATCCACTTTCCGTGAACTCACTCGGAATATTTTGACTCTAAGAAACTGCGTCTTGTTTAGGTTTTGAGGCCGTGCAGGTCGACAGTTTTTTCTGTGTAGTTAATCTCATGTGGATCTTTGTACACTCACAGTTTGACGGTCACAGTGGGACTGAAGTGTTGCCTTCTCACTTGACAGTGTGTGTTTCCATGCTGTGCCCGCAGGACAATACTCATCATGAATAGGCATCAATAAATAATAGACAGCTGGACAGAGAGCTGAATGCCAACTCCACATAATGCTCACCTCACTGCGGAGGAGATCCCCCTCACCTCCTCACCCTCCTCACCCTCCTCACCCTCTCCCCCCTCAGCGGTGTGTCTGGATCATCATTAACATTGTCTCGCCGTGTCCCTCAGCTTACACACACACGCACACACACACACAGAGCACTAAAGCAAATAAGCCTTTTCATCTGCAGCCAGATTCTCGGTTATCAGCTGTGTGAGCAGCATCACGCTGTGGTAATCTGCATTCTAATTAAATTGGATCCAGACTGTTTGCTCAGATGATCGCATGTCACTGACGCTGCGGATTAGTGCAGTGATGCCATGTTTAACCTTTCAAATATAATTCCTTTGTGATTTAACCTGCAAAGCTCATGGTGTGCAGAGAGCAGGAGAACGACTCAGCCCATGTGACCGACAAACTTTACACGTTTAAATACATTTTGTTGCTTTTTTTTTTTTAAATCATTTTGGGAACTATTTTTTATTTTAGAGGCAGAAAATTAAAAATAGTTTTAATTTGCAGCAAAGGTTACAAGTTAAAAGATCTTGAACTTCAGGACAAGCAGGAGTCAAAGTTTACAGTTATTTTAAATTTGTCAGCTTAAAGTTAAAATGAGAAAACTTGAGTATGATGAATTATCAGCTGTTTTAATTTTGATTTGTTTTCCCAAACTTTTTGGAAAAATTTGCACTGTCCTAATTAATGTAGTTAATCAGTATTAATAGTCTAATAATGTGAGACATAATTTGTCACAAGGAACATTTTTCTGCTTTAACTTTTGATACTTAAAGTCCATTTTGTTGGTAGTACTTATACTGTTAATAATAATAATAATAATAATAATAATAATAATTAATTTGAAGGCAGAACTTGTAACAGAGTATTTGTACATTGTATTATTAGTACTTTTACTTTAGTAAAAAAGAATATTATCACTTCTTTCACTGGTTTTTGTAGACACTACAGTGAGCCTCTGGGAAATCTTTTCCTACTTTTGGGCTGAACAGTGAAAGACTTTGTGGGAAAAACAATTAAAATATTTATTAATGGAAGTAATTAGCTTGAAGACAAATATACATAATAAAGAATAACTCCACAGTGACGCAGTTTTGTCCAAACAGTCACAAACTAATTCTGAGCAGTCCTGAGATGATGATTGGGTGAGGAAAGAAAAAATATTTGTATTTATTTTTTTAAACTTTAATGTTTAATAGTGGAGATTTTTACAGTAATTTATATGAAATCATGCGAGAACAGGAGAAATAATTATGTGATGAAACTTTTAACAGCTAACAGGCAGCAGTAACTCGACTGTGTTCCATCTAAAGAGTCAAAATATGTTGAGAATCACAGATAAAAAATCTGAATTATTTTATATAAGTTTACATGTTATGTGTGTAAAGTCAAATGCAACTTTGTCTTAAAAAGAGTAGAGTAAAAAGTAGTAAAAGTACATATGCAAATACTCGAGTGAAATTCATTTTTTTACAGTAATTGAGCAGACGTTGTTAGTTACTTTTCTCCACTGCACAAAAACTGAAAACATTTAGTTTCTTATTGTACAAGAATAGAAAAAGAGGAATCTGAGATTTTGCAGGTGCAGGATTTTTACAGCAGTGATCGGTTATCAGAAGAGATTTATTTAAAATCCATCATCTCTTGGTTTCAGCTCTAGTTTTAGTTTATTCTTTCCTAAAATCACCTTTCACCAGATCAGCCATGTCTCCTCTGATCTCCATCCTGTTTGGGTAATCTTGTACTAAAACCTGGAGCTTTGTGTTCCCACCTGGCTGCAGGTGAGCAGGTCGCCAGGTAAGCATTTAACAAGCCCAACATTGGCTTGTCTGCTCCACTTAACACCTGACATACCCCCTCCATGCTGACCTTTGACCCCTGACCCCAGACTGACAACCCGGGAGACATCTCTTGGATACTTTCCTTTCTCCGCTGCACAGCTCTTTTCTTCTCGGCCCCTCGCTGAGTGCAGCAGACTGAGACAAGGTGAAAGGTAACCCCCACGCAGGTGTTCATGCCTCCACACCTCTCAAGTTCAAAAGCCACAGAGCCCTTAGCAACGAGGCAGCAGTCAAACAATGTGTCACCCACCCCCAGCCTGAAGCGACAGACTCCTCTGTTTTACTGTCAGAGCGCTGGGCTTTAAAGAGGCCGAGCCCAACGCCTCGTATTCCCGTCATCCTCACCCACTGACAATGAAAATATACATATTAACCCAACTGCCAACATGCATGCAAGTATGACATCATCTGATATTCTTCAATCACAGTCAAGTGACAGTAAAACAAACTGTCACAAATGTGTGCAGCCAGAAAACAAAAACACAGGACAGACGAGTTTGTGCTTATCTAACAAACAGCCGCTGAATCTGTTGCCGCTTTTCCTCACTGACATGTCCAATATTTCCCGGCTGCTGCAGGTTTATGGGTTCAAAAATGGGAGCCGGTCCAAGCATTACTAGTAACATTAGTGTCAGTAATTTAATGCGCAGGTGTGAATGGATTCTCAAACAAGCCAGGGAGGCCCCCGGCGAGGCCTGCGCGGGAAGGCCAGGGCCAGCGGCAGGTTTAAATAAATACGCTGTTGAGCGGACGTGTCGGCAGCTGGGGCCCGATATGGCCGCCGCTGTTTGTGTTGTGGCTTTGCGGGGGTGCTTAGGAGAAAGCCAAGGGACTCCAGCATGTTTCCTGGGAGCATACGAGAGGATTTTTTTTTTTTTTTTGTGACACCTGAAGAGCTGTTAGCTGCAGCATGTGGGGAGCTGAAGTTTCTGTGTTAGTTATCACAGCTGTCTCTCACTCTTCACCATCAGAAACAAGCCGCATGACTCTGTTTTCATTGATTGGCGTATAAGTTGAAAAATCTTGACTGAACAAACCAGAAGAAACCTGCTTGCTGTCCAACGATTGTAGTCACTTTATTATTGAAGTTTTACAGTGGCTACGATCACAATTGTTCAAACATGACAAAAACACACACACACACACACACACACACACACACATTGTTTGTGGAAAATTAATATATTTTTGGTTAGTTACAATTTTACAATATATCAAACACTGTGGATTTAAGATGAAACTGCCGACTTAAC
>JAPZDX010000025.1:19379804-19390992 GCA_029783625.1 Naso annulatus
CTCAGTGGCTCATGCTGCGTGGATTAAGGCCGGGTAGTCTTAAGTGGTTTAGAACAACAGATTTGTGTCAGAATTAAATCCACAATGTTATCTTTGAGATGAAACCAAAACAACCTGTCCATCAGCTCAAAATAGGCCAGTGGATTTTTCAAGTCTAATCCCAACGTAATTCTTTACCATGCAGTCGTTTCATGTGTGATTATTTCTGCGTAGCTGAGGTTTCTGTTTTTGGTTGATTTCATATCCTTGTGTAAGTTGTAGCTGAAGTTACCAACCAACCTGTTGAATTACATATGGTCAAGGACAGGAAGCCCCTCAAACAGTTCTCTACATCTGTCTGTACAAAAAATGTTTTATGTATGACGATCACACCTAGAATTACTGTAATTGTTAGTTACTGACAATTTATTTTGAGCAAAGGTTATTTTCCCCATTTTCTTCTGATATGTTTTAAGGGTCAGGGTCAACTCCTGTCCACCTCTGCCTGCCCACTCCTCCTGCTGCTGACCACTGCCATACTCTGCCGCTTACGTTTCCCACTGTAAGAAGTAACTTTTAAAGCCGGAGTAACTTGCTCAGGTACAATGATTAAACTGTAACACTGGGTTAAAAAATAAAAAGCAAAATCGTGTGTTTGGCAGGTATCGCAGTTCAAGTGCAGTATGACGCACGCTGACAGTGATCAGCTTGGAGTAAAGATAGAACATATAAAATATGATGTCTTTGTGTTGGATAATGGCAGAAATTTAAGCATTAACAAGTTACATCGTCGTCTCCTGAGCTCATAGAACACTCCTGACACGACAATGCTCTGCTGAAGGGCGGATTTCTCTTTCAAACGTGTGAAGTTACAACGTTACAACATCTACACCGTTACTTATATTACATCATGATGTGTAGCTGTGATCGTTAGCCGTGGATGTTGTTAGCTAACAGCCAACGTAGCGATATTGGAGTCGGTCGCCATGGTGACTAGGAAGACTGTGCAGCGTCAAGATAACAGCAAGATACCGATTAAACGGTCGCTTAATAAACAACAAAACAGTAACGGCGTGTAAGATTTGGACATGGAATGGCTTCATTCTTTTCCTCAGTGCCACAGAGTAACGTTATCGTACTGAGGAAATGTCTTAAATGTCTCACCTTCCCACACGCACCGTCTCCAATCACTACAATTTTCAGCTGCCTGTCCTGGCTGTCCTCCTCCGAGTCCGACATGACGCTGAAATGAGCTCCGACGGTTTCTGCGGAAAACCGAGCGATAAAAACGGTCCCGGGCTGCTCAGTGGAGTTATTGAGCTAATCACAGATGGATTAAACGACAGCGGAGCGGGCGAGCAGACGCCATTTTGACTGTGGAACACTGCTCCCCTGCTCGGCGCGATCCACTCACTGCTGCCTCCACATTTGTCTTTTTAGTTCAAACTGTTGTAACAGCCACCAGAAAACACCCCCGAGCCCACGATGTGACGCGTCTGTGTGGGAATATTTTCACGATCGACACGAAGCCCTGTGCCTTCACGGGAAAGTAGTAGAACCGGAAACCCGACCATCGGCAGCGTGGTTGCGTCCAGTGACGCGCCGCCGTTGCCATGGCTACAAGGGTCAAAGTGTGAGTATAACAGCATTAAAATCGTTTTCTCGCATTTTTACCTGAATAAATAAATAAATAAATAACAAAATCACAAATAATTCAAACACAGAACTTAGCTATGTGTTTGAGGCACGTGAGTTTTTTTCATTTTCTGCCACTTTTGACTCCTTCAGGTGTACTTTTTCTGACAGCTGTAGTTACTGCACATTCAGTTTACTCACACAAAAAATATATAATCGGCTTATAGCATATGATGCATTGATTTCGGCTTTTTGAAACTCTTAAACAGTAACGTTATACCAAACTTTCAAACGCTACACCTCTACACACGCACCTTGAAAACAGAGAGATCCAACCGATATGCCTAATACAGTTTGCTTTACTTCCTGTACTTTAGGATAGTAGAGGATACCTCCACATCATGCGTCAAAAAATTTAAGAACATATTTTAATTAGCCTACTAGTTAATTGTGTTTTCTCTCCTTCTCTCAGACAAACCTTCTTCCAGTGGACCTCCAACAGATTAAGCCTATGTGTCATGTGTTCAGTAAACAATCTGGAATTCTCATTAAATTCTGCTGTAGATAAATTCTGTCTTGTAGACATAAATCTATTTGAGACACTGCTTTTACAATGTTATAGGTCTATGAAGCTTATTAGCAAGGATATGACATTTTTCTGTTATCTGGAAACCCATTTTGACTGTAGCAGATAACTTTAATAGCCTAGAATCTTTATAATGTTCTTTCAGCACCAAACATCATGCTTCACTTATTTACACACACACACACACACACACACACACACACACAGGCCATGTCAAACGGTATCAAGTGTGACGTGTCGGAGTGTGAAGTCTGAAGAGGTCCAACAAACAGACAGACAGGCTGAAGCCACCTTTAACAGTTTTTAATCTGAAACTCTTCTGGATTCTGTTACTTAACTTTTCAAACATTATTATTATCCCTGAAGCATCTTTTTCCCAGATATAGACAGAACTATTTCTTTTTCTTTCCACTACGCAATTGTAGCTGAACAGTCTCCAGTTTGCCAAAGTTTGGAGGAATAACTCACCAGTTGTGATGTGATTGCTCCAATGTCACACACTGATGTATTTACCAAATGAGGTATCTCTACTTTTGGCTAATTTTACTCCACTCCTGGATAAAGTGGGAAAAAACAGAGCGTTTTAGTTCAGTTCTTTTGTGACATTTCTGTCTCCTGTATTTGTAAATCATTCCTAGTTGGTTCAACATTTATTACCTGATAAAAACAAAATGAAGTCCCACTGGGGGAAATGTGGGTAAAGAATCACATATGAAGTTAAATTAGTTTGTTTCTGCATGAAAAAGAAACATTTAAAAAAAAATCATTGAGAACTTTTAAAAATAGGCCTATGTTATCACTTTGCAATCCAGAACATTTAGTACAAATTATAGGCCCCCAAGATCCTTTAAAATTTCCCTGCAAACTAAAAGTACAGGCTTGAGTAAAGATAAAACAATTTATCAGGAATTGCAGGGATAAATGTTTGTTAGTGACCTTTAGCTCCCGTCCACTTACACTCTTATTGAACACGAATAGAGGAAAATCAGAACCTAAAACAGATTTTATTCAACATTTGCACCATTTAAAGCTGCAATCAACACACAAAGGTATTCACAAAAAGAATTTCTATGCCGCCTTTTTTCAGCTGGGCGGTGTTGAAGTGTGACTTTGACTTTGGGGGCCATGCACCCAGACGAAATGTCCTGAAGTCCTTTCTGTCGTTAGACCATGTCCAGTCAAAGTGTTCAGGTTTTTGTCTCTGATCATCGTCTTCATGCTGGCTGTATGTTTTGTGATATTTTTTGAAAATGTGAGCTGGCTGAGTCGCTCCTCGTCTTTCACGTTTGCTTTCCGGGCAACCTTGTCGCTGTAACACAAAGGCCGGCGGAGGAATTTGCACCTGGGCCACTTTGAAGCAGGTGGCAGTGAGTGTCGGGTCGGGATAGGCCACCTCCAACATGCACGTGAGGGTGTGATTGACAGCTTTCCAGCCGAACAGAGAGGTAGGAAGGAACTGACACTGAAGTCTGATTGTTTTCTCAAAGGTGCGACTGGCAGAAAATCTCAAGGCCAAACTGCTGTGGCAAGACAACATTCAGAAAACACAGCGGGTCTGCAAGCTGCAAGGCCAAAGAGACTAAACATACATTAATGAAGGACGAAAGGAAAGAAAAGACAAAGCACTGACTCTATGAGCTGCAGTGCAGCCTCGAGAAAACGCACCGAAACTGAGAAAAAAAGAGAAATCATCGTTTCCGGAGGCTGTTTTATATTAATGCTTGTGATCATTTTATGGTGAAATTATCTTTGGGCCTTACGAGACAATGACATGCAAACGTTCAGTGTTGTTCATTTTACAGTAAGACCTTAAAATAACAACGAATAACATTCATGCAAAAAAAGACGATTGGCTTTATTGGCTTAATTGTGCGCACATCAGCTAAAACGGGCGAAATATCAGGATGGTCTGAACACACAAACGACCTGTGGGTTCTTACTGAAGCATATTTTATGTCTGTTTCCATTTTAAAACTTTAATAATCCTCTTTGATTTGTTGGTTTATTACACACACACACACACACACACACACACACACACGCACAACCAGGCTGATGGAACATAATTAGACCGTAAAATTTTTTAGGAGATATGGTCTAAAATTACAAGACGAAAAATATTCTCTTCAGGCGACAAAAACAAAAACAAAAAACTCATCTGTCCTATATTTTTAAAAAAAGGCAAAAAAAGAACTTATTTCGTGACCTTACTTTTAAGTGTTTATCTTAAATGTGGGCGGAAAGAGGTTTTTTAAAAAGTCAATTCAGACATTGTTTGCCTGAACAATCAAAGTCAGCTGTCACTGTATTAAAGATTCAGATTCGGCGTTTTGTTAAATAAACATTTTTTGCAGTGTTCTGGGGGTAAACCAATAAGTACAGAGACATTTAAATGAGACGTAATCGTGTTTTACGATACCATTGCCGTTCAGCCACAGAAAGACGCAAATGTGATCCGGTTTGTGACGTGGCTGCTCATAACCAGCTCCATTTCTGACGCGAGAACTGGAAAAAGCCTTCAGTTCGGCGAGGCAGAGGATAAACTGGCGCAGTGTTGTTGTCAAATAATGTCTATTAAAAGCAAACTTTTATCGTTATTAACTGCAGCTGGATTATTCTTGAGTCCTGTGTGCAGAGATCAGTTTGAGAAGAAGCTGCTCTCAGCGTGTTATTTCAACAAAAGTGACCAACAAAATCCAATAACAAAAACCTCACGGGAAGGTTTTGGAGATGAACGTTTAATTTCTTTGGGGAAAATAAAAATTCCAGCTATTTTGCAGTTTCTCTTTTTTAGCATTAAAATTCCCAAACTCAAAGTTTTGCTCTTCAAGAACAGAATGTGGTTAAAATGATTATTTTAATCTACAGATTGACTTCTAAAATGAAGGACAACCTTTGCGTAAACTTCCTTAATGCGCCTAATTGAGTTAGCATATGTAATTCTAGAGAAGCCCGTCTTTCAATTGTATTTTTTTTGGGAAAAACTCAGGAAACATGCGCTTTACACTCACTGCCTAATGAGAAAATACACAAAGTAAACTTCCCACACGCAAAGCGCAGACTATGAGAGCGTGATGGGGAGACGCTGGAGCGGGGTTCATGCGCACTGATGAGGGTGTTTTCATTTCAGTGATCGCAGGTTGAAAGGGGGAAAAAAAAACCGATTTATGTCCCTCTAATCAGATATGTGCACATGCAGGTATGACAGGAAGTTATGTGTGACGGTCCACTCCTCAGTATCCTTCTCTGTCCTTCAAGGCTCGGGGCAGCCAATGAGGAGCATCTTTGCTGCCAGAGACGGCCTCAGGTGGCGCGTATACCTGCATCACAGAGATCAAATTTAGGACAAGTAGGCGCCGTTTGTAAATAGCAGCTGTTTTTACCATGTAGGGTTAAAGAAGAGGGGGCACCGATCAGGCAAACCCTGCGTGTATGGGTAGACAAACACTCGGGCGTCGCTGCAGACGTGCGTAAAAGCGCACAGTCATTGCGGAATGCTGCCAGCGCTGAAATACACTGAGTCCAAATGACACTCATGCATCAGCTTTGACGGAAGTGACATCCGTGCTTTAACAATCGAGATTTCTTGGACGTCTGTTTTCTTTTCGCTGATCTGCTTGTGCTACACAGGACAGATCACCTCTTTACATATTCCCAAAATGCAGCATCAGAAAGACTGCGTGCTTCTGCACGTGATGCAGGTATGTCATGAGGTCAGAGATGGATGGCTGGAGTCCGGCAGCTCCCTGCTCACCGCGCCAAACATTCAGGCTGTTAACGGAGCTGGAATCACAGACGTCCTCCCCTAACACTTCCATTCAAAGATTATTCTTTAAATTACAGGGAGGCTCGACAGAAATATTTTTCTTTCTGAAGATGTACATTGTTCGATGCCAGCCAATATCATGAGAGCCGTTTTCCCTCCTTTTATGTGACATGGGCCTCCTTAGCCTGGGAATGCTCCGCTCCTTGTGTTGACATGTAGCCCTAAAGGTAGCTGTCAGTTTGCCCTGTCCGGGAATCACAGAGCTATTCATCACTGTGTGACAGGTGTGCTTGGGAACATAGTGGCCCGGATGACACCTACAACAGCGCGAAAAACACGGGGAAGTTTGAGTCGTCATGGAAACCCGTTTGACACACAAAAATAATTAAGAACAACTTTAAAACGTTAATGGATGTATAAACGCGCTGTTATGTAAACTTACTGCATATTTTGCCATTCATGTTGATTTAGTTTTTTAACTGTGTGTTTTCCCAAAATACAAAAAGGCGCTCTGAACCAGTTTGTTATTGACAAAATGACATTTTAAGTGTAATTCGTGTAAAAATCAGTAACGAAATTTTGTTCAGAAAAGAGCGCAAGCATGAATTGTAAAGCTTGGCCGTGGTCTCTAGTTAAATGTGTGTTTCTCCCACAGCCAATCAGAAACTGACTGTCAAATTTAAATCAATTTGTAAATCAGTACATCCTTAAATAAAAGGCCCAGATTTGTCATTACTGGCCCAATTTGCTGTTTCAAATAGAAAATGTACGTCACGATATTATTAAATAAAAACCTTCAATAAAATTCGATCCAAATGATGCTCATGCCTGATATGTTTTTAATGTTTTTCGATTTAAACAATCAACACAGATAACACATGTACATTGCCATTAGAAGTTGGTCTGTCTGAGCCCGCTTCCTGTCCGGCCAGCTCAGTTCAGTCTGACACCGCACATGTTCTTCACTCTGTGGTCACTTTTTACACTGAAATCATGTACAAATACTCCAAAATGCTGAAATATCTTACCTTTACAAACACAGCAAGAAAAACACAACCTGTAACAGACGTTAAATGAAAAATCAATGGAATCAGCCTATTTCCAATCACTGCAGAGGTAGGAAGGCGCATGTCAAATATAAATCAACATAAGGTGACATTTTCAGTCTGTTAAGGCCGCCGGGTCACGCAGTGGGGTCCGGGGGGCTTCAGAGGTCCTCGAGGGGCTCCCGAGTGAAGAGAGGAATACTTTAAAGTTATTACCGAGAGACTCCTCGCAGGTTAAAGTACATTTTATAAGGAGGAGGTCCAGTTTCCCCGCGCACCCTCAGTTCACACAGTCCTGATTTTACAGCCGAAATCATGAGAAATATCTTCTTCAGCGGGTTTCCTCCGGACAGACTCGTTTACAGGACATAAAGAGTCGTTTTGAAGTATTTGCGGATGTGGGTAAAAAAAAAAAAAAAAGAAAGAAAACTGGTGAACACGATGAGGCAGTTCAGTCAGAGACACCGAGCAGACCCCTTTGGTCTAAAAATATATATATTCATTTAGTTTGATTTTCTGGGAGCAAAATAAAAATAATAAAACAAAAATGAATAAATACAGTCACTGAGTTCTCACTGATTCCCCGCACACGCGGAGAGAGTCCATGCGGGAAGGCAGTAGGCGTAGGGGTAATAGTAGGACGGCTGCAGGGAGAGCAGCGGGGGCCGCAGGATCTCTCCCGGGCTGTACTGTCTCTGGTCGTCCCGCACCAAAACTTTCACCGCCACCTTCTTGGCGGCCGGTGTCGACGCCATCAGGTCTGCAGCCATCTGGCGGCGTTTCGTCTTGTACCGGCGGTTCTGGAACCAGATCTTGACCTGAGTCTCTGTGAGCTTCAGGGAGGCCGCCAGGTCCGCGCGCTCCGGCCCGGACAGGTACCGCTGGTGGTTAAAGCGGCGCTCCAGCTCGAAGACCTGTGCGTGAGAGAAGGCGGCCCTGGAGCGCTTCTTCCGCTGCTTGGGCTGATCCAGGCCCTTCTCGTCCAGGGTGCTGGAGTCTGAGAGAGGGACACACGCACATGCAACACGGAGTGAATTCCTGCCGGCTGCTTGTTTGTTGTTTCAGTGCAGCTGGAATCCCATGTGCTAAAATCAGGAGAGCTTGTGTGCGTTTGACTGACTACATCAAAAAGGAAAAACTTCATGTTAGAAATGAGCTGCCACGAATTTATCTAAGGTCGTTAGCTGCTGTAGTTTTTAAATTACAACTGTAAAACTTCTGACCACTTTCATTCCGGTCTAAATATTACAGCATGTGTACAGATGTTTATTTAGTGGCTACGAGTTTGAGTTTATTTTCATAAAATAATCTCAATTAACCGCGTATTCAGTTCAGTTCAGTTTAGAACATTTTAACTCGTGCCAATGCAAAGTAAATCAACACCAAGTTCCGAGGACTCTAATTAATCCGTAATAATTAGTTTTATAGTGGCAAAGCTTGACTAAGAGTCCGAGCATACATTTATAATCGTGCGTAAAACTGTAAATTCGTGCGTAAAAGTTGGCAGGATGCAGAGGGATTGTGCACACAGGCCTGATATTGCACAATAACACAATGACAACACTCGTTCTGATTATGGAAAATCTTCACCAACAGTATTTCACTCATATATGAAAAAGGTTTGGGGCTCTTTAAGACCAGCTTGTCTGTTTTTGAACGTGGCATTTTAACTTACAGTTCAGTGAAAATCAGAGAGACACTTTTTCTTTTTGCTTGTGCAGCTGCATGCTTCTTTTTCTGTCCTACCCACCCGTAGCATTGTTGGGCTCGCTGTCACTCTTTGCGTTCTCCGCAGCTGCAGCCTCCTGGTCTGTCTCCTCCTGAAAACTTTCCTCCGGCACATCCGACGGAGGGTCTCCGTCTTTCTCCGACTTGAACGCGGCCGCAGTCTTGCTGTCGTTGTCGTCACTGACTCCCGAGTCCGAGTCGTAGCTTTTCTGGTCCGTCGGCTCACAAGCCTCCCCATCATTTCTCCGCGAGCCGCCGTTCATCTCCCCAAATATTTTCCAGCACGCTGTCTTTGAGAAGCACATGTCCAAATCTGGTAAGTGTCGACTGTCGTCCTTTTTGTTCAGGATGGCTTGGATTGAGAAAGGCATCAGCGAGTTGCCACGAACGGCCATTTTCAAAAATGCGAAGTTTGCTCGGTTCTTGTAGTTGAGTAATTAACCGACCACTGAAGTGGAGGAAACGTCAGTTCATCCACATTTTGGGCTACTCCCTCCGTGGAGCACTTGTGTCGCTAAACTTTTTCCCTCCAGTGTTGGTTCCTGGTCGCATCCCCGCGGGAGAAGCTGTGGAAAAGTTCTGCTACATCCGCAGGCACGATGCTTCTCCTCCGCATAGCTCTGCCATCAGCCCGGGCTCCCTCCAGCCTCCTGCGCTTTTCACCCAATTTTTTTAACCATCCACCCTCACCTGTGACTGACAGGCACTCCTCGTCACCTCTTATTGGTCCAGAGAGAAGGAAAGCCGTTTCATGATTGGTCACTGTAAACGACGTCATGCTGCTTTCAACCGGGTGAGAAGAAGTTCAAGAAAAGTTGGTTCGAAACTTTTCACAGGAGGTAAAACTGAAGCGCAGGTTAAACCTCGCAGATTTATTTCAACTGAAACTTCATCCAAGGCAAGAGAGCGACTATCTGTGCGGCTTCTGGTTACAGCGTTTGTCCGTTGTGATTATGATTTAAGATTCATTCGGCTCAGGTGGAGAATTTTCTCTGCCGCTGATGTTGAAAATTCATGCAGCCAGAAAAAAGCAGAATCCGTCACGTCAGAGTTCGAGATCACAAGAGAGTTGTTTTTCTTCCTTTTTTGAAGCGAAATGACAACAGGATAATCGTGTCTCCAATTTGTCCTGCAGCGCTTGAATGCAGCACCAAGACAATAAATTCGTAGGATATGTCATCTTTCTGAAATTTAACCCTTCGTCATCCAAACATGTCTGTTGGAATTCTTTAGCGTAATGCGTAAAATGATGTTTCCGGGTTTTTTCTTTGTTTTGCTTTGTTTTGTTTTGTTTTTTGTTTTCCTTGGTTACATTTTGGGCTGATTGACGTGTGTCACGTTGTTATCGATTCACTTTGTCTACGTCTTAGAAAAGTTTAAATTCATCCAAGTGCCTGACAGTCTGCGTGATGAATCGCCATGACCAGGTAGGCCGCAGTTTGTGCGTAAATCCAGTTCTTGCGTTGAACAAATAGGAGTTCAAAACAAGAAACCTGACTGATGACTCTTGGTGCTCTAAAATGTTTCATTAGGAGTCGAAATATGTGACAGCAGGTGACAGGCCGATGATTTATTGTTTGCAGTCAGCTTGTGTCACGTCCCATGAATACTGAAAAACATCTGAAACAAGTGACGCAGGAAACAACTGGAACTATCAACTTTTATTATCAGAATATTTGACTGGGTAAAAATCGATAATGACTTGAGAATTAATTCCCAAACAGGTTTTATTTTATTTTATTTTATTTTATTTTATTTTGCAGCATTTGGAGAAACCTGGTGTTGATTCTCTGTTTCTTATGAACGTTAGAGAAACTGCGTGTATGAGGAATGTCACGTAGGTTCTGATCGTTTTTAAAGCGTAAGTCGTGGGCTTTCAGTGGACAAACATCTGGCGCTGCAGATGCGCATCGTGACCTCGTGCCGCTTTCACGTCGTCGGTCTGCAGCGCAGATTGCGCATCTTCTCCGTGGTGTTCACTCAACAACCAATAAAACTGAAATTGCTTCTTATTTTTATTTTCAAGCACATGATATAAACTTTTAAATTCCTCTCAACTTAACGAGTTGTGGGACACATTTTATTCTACGTTGATATAATGCGGCTGTAGGCTCTTTATTATGCCATTCTTGGTTTCTTTATATTAGGCTGTATCATATCCTGCAGGCTGCAGACTAAAGTAATTTTAAAATGAAGTGTTTCTGTGGCCCTGTTCCACATGACCAGTCAGTCGCCATTAATTTAGCCAAACCTACAGAAATAACCCTGAACTCCCCAGACTCTTAATTATTTAGTGTAGGCCTATTAAATACGTATAAAATGAATTTAAGCTGTTAGTGTTCAATGAATGATATAAACTGAAGTGGCCTGATGACTTAAGTGCTGCATCAAAGTTGCTTTTTAATCAAATAAAACACTGAATAGGGCTAATTAAATAACGGCGCTAAC
>JAPZDX010000025.1:19404143-19415415 GCA_029783625.1 Naso annulatus
CGCTCTGGTTGCAGTTTCTTTTCCTTCCTCTTCTTTCTCGCCATCATCTTCTGCCTCTTCTTCATCATTCTGCTCACTTTCTCTTTCTTCTGCCTTTTTGTCCTTTTTATCTGCAGGAAAGATGATAAAAGGCTGCAGGCATCATGGGCTTTTTATCTGAAAATCCTCCATTTGGTCCCTGAAACTAGAACCTCTTTAATCACTTGTTTGTATTCAAACATATTACCTACATACTTGCCAAAGTTCCACATAAAGCTTCAAAATAATCATTCTACCATGGATCAACAATCCTTCAACTGTCATTTTGCACTAATGTGTCAACTAACTGCTCACACTTGGAAGCTTTCTTTTTTGACACAGCATGTTTCTGGTTTGATTCAGATGAAGCTTTGACGTCCTCACCTGCATCTTCTGTGGCTGATGCTGCCTTTGACGGCCGCCCCCTCCGGCCGGGTCTCTTTGGAGTCTCTTGATCCTCTTGAGGAAGCTCCTCCTCAACCTAGAGACGCCAACAATTAACAATAAAGCTCCCACGTCTGACGAGAATCTCAGTAAGACGAATGAGGTGAGTAAATGATGTACAAAACAAAATTTAAAAAGCAAAACTTACAGTAAAATCCGGTGTATAAGACGCACTTGAAAGATTTCTTTTCTTTTTTCCATCTTAAAAGTGGGATGCGTCCTATGTACTAGTATAAAATGCAGAGCAATGTATTTTATTGTGTTACAGTATCTTAGTGAAAAGCTGGTGCCATCATCGAGCTAAAGATTTGCCACAGAAATGCACCATCGTGTCCGCCAGTGCAGCCACCACCGTCACAGTCACGTGTATCACTGTTACCGCAGGCTGAGCTTAACTTCCATCTCGCAGGTTTGCAAATTCACCATGGCGACCACAGATGGAAGCTTCTAGATAGAACACAGCTGCACCCAAACTGCACGCTGTGGACTTTGTGGTACGCGGTGGAAAATACCTCAACCTTTTGCTAATAAAAGTTGATAAAACGGTTGATAAAACAAAGTTTTTGGGGTTGTTTTTGAAGCGAGGAAGGTGCCATTTCTTTTAATGTTGCAACCGACCAAGTCAGAATGCCAAGACAGTTTAATTTGTGTGTGTTTTGAATGGGTTTCAAATGAAAATACAGTGAAATAGTGCTGTCTACTGTTTTTTATTAACCATTAGCCATAGAAAACCTTTTTTTCCCTCTAGGTGACATCTCAAAAACAGCCCGCGTCTTAAGTACTGTTGCACTTATATTCCGGATTTTATAGCAGTTAAGCACGTTTACGTCTGTCTCTGCTGTTTGAGACAACAAAGGAGAGGTGATTGAAGCACGTTCAGTGTTTACAACATACAGAGCTACAAGGTTTACAAGTTTATTGCCAACATACATCATCTGGATTCTTCTGGCTGCAGATCTCCTCTCTGCCCTCCTCTTGACTCTCTGCCTGGCTCACTGAAAGGGAACAACATGGAAAAGGATAAATTAATAACAAATAGATATTATAGATCAAGGGAAGTCATATAAATATAAGTACATATAAATACTAAGTGTCAAGGCCATACAGTTGTGTGCTTTAGACACAGAATGCTAGAACCTCTGCTATAGGTGCAGAAAGTGTTTTTTAAGTGTGTGTGTGTGTGTGTGTGTGTGTGTGTGTGTGTGTGGTGTTCTCACTGTCGTCTTTTTCGAGTTGTTGTTCACTTTCTTCCTGTTGACTGTCATCCATCTTTACCTCCTCTTCAGTGTTTTCCTCCTGCTGAATTACAATTTTAAGACAAATAACCAGAAAGGTGAATTCAGTTTTAAAAACCAGGATGAAGAGACTCGACATCGACGACAAATCTCACCTCCACAGATTCCTCCATTTCCTCGGACCGCTTCCTCTTCACGGCTGGTTCACCTGGATTAAAAACGTTAGATGTGTGCAGTTCTGTCTCTGACATCCATCGACCACCCAGAACAAATCTTGTAAACTGAACTCCTAGAAAAGCTGCCAGCCTCCTCTCGTGTCAAGTATCTTTGCCAAATTACTCATTCATGCTATTTACCAGCTTGTTAACAGCGATGACAGCAAAATAAAACCTGTTTAACTCACAGCATCATGCTATGAAATGAGCATATTTGCTGTTGAGGTTTGGCTCACTTGTTGAAATCAGTCAGTAATGCTCTGGCAGACGTGACTCTGCACATTTATAGTGTCGTTTGCAGCATGCCTGAACACAAGTACTTTTCCTGCAGAGTTCTTTTGGCCATTTCAACATGGAGAAAACAAGAGCTGATCTGAAATAAAAACAAAACGTACGTGTGTCAGCGGTCTCTTTGGAGGCGGAGCTTCCTGCAGCTTCAGTGTCTTCTGGAACAGGTGACGACACATTCACTCGGCTTCCTTGCTTTTCAAGTTTTTTCAGCCCACTTTCCTCATCAGCTCTCTGATCAATGAAAGAAACAGAGTGAAAAACACCATAAAAGATGTCGTGACATTAACTCAGTGCTTATGTTGTAATTATGATGTGGTTTGTTGACGTACCTCTTCACTCTCAGTTCGTTTACTTGATAAGGATTTTTCAGCGTTCTCTGCGTCTTTAATCCTGTTCTGGTCATCTAAGTTTTAAAAAATTTAAAAAAAAAAAAAAAAAAAAAAAAATCACACACACAAAAAAAGTTATGACTCAAATTTTATCAACCTTCTGGCTTAGAGAACCACAGCGCCCTGACCTGCACTGTAATAAGTAAGATACCCGCCACGCACAAGCATTTTGGCATATTCAATGGAAATGAAATGAGATGCCTTTACTGCCGGTTAAAGCCTCTAAAACATCCCAAAATCTCCAACATGCTCCATCTACATGTCGTGACCGTGCACATTCACCACATGAGAGAGACGCAGTCACTGTGGGAGCAAAAAAAACAAGGAACTAGTTGTCTGGGGGTAGTGACACATCACCTCGGTCACAGCAGTTATGCTCCGAAAATGACAAAACCTATATTATTTCAGAGTGTCACCACGTGGTGACAACATGTAGATGGAGCATGTTGGAGATATTTGGATGTTTTAGAGGCTTTAGACAGCTGTAAAGGTGTCTCCCTATCACTTCTGTTGAACGGGCAAAACTGCTCGAGTGTGGCGGGTACCTACTGAACACACGGAGAACGGAGAGGCACTTATGTTCTTGTCTTACATTGGGAATTTGGTGTTCCAGGGGGATTAAACACCTTTAGGGGCTTTTTTTCTGTTGGCAATCGCCGCCCGGCGATTGGTATGCAAACATCTCTTCCATGCAATTTATAATGTCACTTCTGCGTGACTTCTAACAACAACAAATGAAGGCTGCTGCATCACTGCTCCACTCTTTTGTCTGGTATGTGGTGATAATGCACCATGAATCTACTCGCCGAACACCATCAAATCTCAGAGAAGATACTACGACAAATAACAATGATGATCTCGTTATGAGCTCTGGTTCATGTTTGTGTCGTCTTTTTAATACAGCTGTCGGGTTGTCAAAAACAGCAGGTGCTGATGCTGGCTTCCTAGAACTATGAAAAGGTTCCTGTGATCCGAAAACGCCTCATGTTATATCTTACGTCAGAATTTTGGATGGGTCAGCTATATTCCCAGAGAAGTGTTTTTTTCCTTTAAAGAACCGAGTCTGGTGAGTGCTGAGTTCAGTCAAAGAAACACACATCCTCTCTGCCTGACATCACTTGCTAGCTTACATCTCACGTATTCTGGCGGTTCAAATGACTACAAATGATCCTGTAATCAAACTCACATGAGTCACACCAGTAAAAAAAAAAGGCATTTGGTTCAGCTCTAAAAATACAGCAGATATCCCAGGAAATGTAAACGTTTTCAGATTGTTGGGTCATTCAAAGTGACGGTCCTACCAGCAGCAGCTTCTTTGGCTGCAGCTCCTGAATGTCTTCTGCTGCCGCTCGGACTCTCATCCTGCTCCCTGTCTGCTTCCTCTGTGGGTTTGGATGATCGACCTCTGCGCGGTGTTTTGGCTTCCACAACTTTCTCCTGATCTGTTTCCTGAAGAAACAATAAACAAACAAACAAACAAAACTGTAATTATCAAATAAATCGTAAGCAAACACAGTATACAGTATCTATAACACAAAAAGTGCAAACATTACGTTTTTCTGAAGGAACTGCTGGTTCCTCAGCTGTTGTTTTCATACTTTAAAAGGTTCCAGAATTAAAACACAAAGCACCATTTTTTCAATGCTGTGGTTGAACTTTGCTTGAGACAAAATGAGAAAGGTTGTATTTACCTCAGCAGGCAGTTGCTCTATACTTTCCTTCTCATCTCTTTCATCACCTGATCAGTTTGAAAAACATAAATGTAAAGTTTAAGCTTAAAGTTTAATTTAATGACTTTTGTTTTTTTGTCTGTCTAAATGCTACAAGTGCTGACAATGAAATTACAATTATATTTGCTACTATACCACATTCTTTGACTGCTTCAACTCTGTGACTGGACAGCTTCTGTTTACGTCTTCCTCTTTCCTCCGTCTTCTCTTCCTACACGACAAAAATGCGTTAACACAGAGGGCAGCTGTGCTGTAGAGCCCTGCATCGAGATTGGGTCTCGCAGGACCTGATGCAAATCTTGCGGGGGTGTTTTTTTTTTAAATTGCTGCAGGCGGGATCAGGCGGTCAAAAAAAACAAACCAACTTTGGTTCCTGCAATTTCCCACACAATCCCGCAATTTATCTATTCATTAATAACCTACTGAAGAGAAGTAACTGAGCCCTGGCCTGCGCCTGTGGCAGTGTTACTGTCCATAGTGCTGAAATCGCAATCTCTGTCATTCTATTTGTATTTGCACTGGGTCTCAAATGAAAGCATTGTGCTCTGTGCACTGGAGCACGTTATTGTCACTAAGATCTTCGTTCTCGCGGTCCCGATGAAAATAATGTCTTACCGCCCGCCCTTGCAGGCAGTCGCAGCGATAAGAAAACAACTGCGGGAGGCACAGAATGAAACCATTGCCGGACGGAGCAGTAATGGACAAAAATCCACAGGGAGCGGGTGAGAGCAGGAGGGGAAATTTAGTCCCACGCAGGGCTCTATCGTGCTGCATCAACACCTAGATTCAGTTAATCTGTAAGAGCTGCGTTACCTTTTCTGACATGTTGGATCCCTTCTCATCTTCAAGGCTCTCTGTGCTTGAGATGTTACCTGACAAATACAAGCATACAGCGATGACCAACATTAACTGAAAACACAGCTGCATATCTGCTGTGGATGCACTGCTGCTGCTTTATTACTGCAACGTGCTACAACCACAGATGGACAATCCTGCAGTGTTAATTTGTGGTTTTGCGAGTCAAACATTCTGTCAAAGCCCCCAAAAACACACACAGTATTAACATTTAATTCTTTAAGAGTCACTGGACTCACTGCTTTGCTTGACCAGTTTGGTCTGAAGGTCAGTCTTCTCTGGGACACTGGGTTCCACCTGAACATCATGAAGAAAAGAAACCAAGATCAACAAAAGGAATACTAATACTGATAGTACTGCAGTAGGCAGACAGGATATATAGCTAAGAGGCTGAGGGGATAGCTTGTTATATGAGACACTTTCACCTGTCAGTGTCTTGTTGTAAATAACAGGAAACGGAGCTTAATATAGACTCTGTCACCAGCACTAACATGGCTGTAACTTTAGCACAGTTTCTTTGGTTCCTTCAGAACGAGGGAAAATGGATTGAAAGAGGTCAAAATCATTCCAAGCATGAGAATGTTGAGAGCTGCAGCTCAGCACACAGAAAGTTAGTCCTTCTGTTGGCAGTCGTTGTTAAGACGTCACTTACGCGACGATCGGGTGTGTCATCTTTCTAAATACGTACTTTCAAAGTCTGATACTTCAGCAGTTGTGTGATAAACTGAGACTCTCTTCACCTGAAAAATTATCTGTTAAACAAACATCATATTTGAGATCGGCGTAACAATTTAAAAGGGATCAAAAAATGTTTTGTCTCTTTTCACTGGCTACGTTCATATCTTTTCCAAAATAAGGTCCCATGGGGTCCACCAGAACAGGCACGACTGGCTCACTCTATTGCTGTAAACAGTACCAACAGCAACACATCTGTGAGCCACCAACAAGACAAGACCACCCACCTCAAGTAAACATGTCCCTTTACGTGTACGCTACATGTTTAACATTTTTGGTGCTTTGCATTACCGTCACACAGCCCATTTCTTTGGGACTAACACAGGTATTGCTGCAGTTGTGCGTAGGAATACTGATGTTGTACGGTTGACGGAAAGTAGTCCCAAAGAAAACTTCTGTCTGAAGACAATGTAAGCGCTGAAAATTTTAAACGTGTATTGTACACGTAAAGGGACATATTTACTTTAGGTGGGTGGTCTTGTTAATGGCTAAAAGATGTGTTGCTGTTTATTTACAGCAGTATCTGTTTCCTGTCGGTTCACGGTGCTGCTTCCCCACACAGAGAGCGAGCTGAGAGTTATGTACAACAGGAAAAACACTGACTATAAAAAACCAAACTCTCTCTTTAAACACTTACAGTTTGAGGATGACTCTCCTCTGTTGCTTCTTCCATCGTCTTACTCTCTGCTTCACCTGGTGTGGAAAACAGGTAAGATTTGAAATGTTGCCCAATTTACAGATTTTAATTAAATCACTTCATATATCCACCAGATACAGAGACAGTATTTATTAATATTTTAGTATCCACGTTAAACAAGAGAAAAGACTTACTGTTACCTGCAGCCTTCTCGGCCTGACTGCCCTCAGCTGAAACTTCTTCTGCCTGAGAGACGACGTTTTGTCACACGTAAACATTTGATGAATCAATTAAAATGTGTAAACAGTGAATGTTTCCTTACCTTGGGGCTTGTCGTTGTGTTTCCAGCATGTGACTCAGTTTTCTCTACAGTAACAACATGATGCTAAAGTTAATAATCAGACATAAAAAAACCACCTTGTAGTTTTTAACAAGAATGTTTTCGAGCACTCACCTTGTTCATGGGACACTTCTGAGGCTTGTTCAGTGGCATCAGACACAAGAGCAACTGTGTTTCCTTCTGTGGCTCCTCTGACCTCCTCTGTCTCACACACGACAGCACCAGCAGCTGAAATATTGTATGAAGTTAAAAACAAAGCTAAACTTCACACTCAAAGTCACAAGAAATAACAGCCAAAAAGAAAGGAGATGAGGAAGTTTACCGTTTTCATCTGCTTGTGTTTCAGGTGCAATTTCTGCTGCTTTGGCTTCATCCAGATGTGAAGGAGCCTGAAGTTCATCTGAGGCAGAGTCATCTTCCTGCACAAGACAGATGAACACGTTTCCACAGCAGAGTAACATGGACACATGCTTACTGATGCAGATTTTGTCTTTGGTTTCAAACATATTTTTAATTCAAAAGAATCTTAAAAGTAGCCCAGACCACAGAGTGGACTTGACTCTCTTGGTCTGGCTTCACCTCAACTTTGAGCTATTTCCAGAGGGAGGGGATTAGATTTTCCCTAACTCTTCCTCATTGGTTGTTGCCTTTTGAAAAATAAATCAGTCGGTCACTATGTTGCTAGGAGGCATTTCGCCTACTGTGGAGTGTGTGTGCAGAGAAATCTGGCTAAGCAAGTCATCTGAAATCCAAAGATGTCTCCGCAAGCTGTTAAATAATCACACAGACGTGATTATCTTTTGCTAATTGAGAATCTGACCCACCATGCATCGTGGAAAGAGACAAATAGACTTTTTTCGCTTGAAATCATATCACGTGATCACTGTGAGTAGACCCGGGACAGCGGGAGGTACAGTGGTGTTCTCTGTCTTCCTGCCTCTGTTTAAACACACGTGTGGCAGCTACTTTTCTATATATGTAAATTTTGGCATTTTTTTAAACTCATATCACCACCATTACACCACATACAACCACTTCACTGTTTTTGGTCCTGTAACGTGGCTTTGTTTTTTGAAATGTCGAATATTTCTTGACAGACAACTTAGTCCCACCCAAGGCTCCCCAGCCCCGGCTCTTATTGGATAATCGCCTCTTCAGTCCGAGAAATCACAGCTTCAAAGCGCAATGCCAGACCAGGAGAGTCAAGTCCACTTTGTGGAGTGGGCGGAGTCTATGGTCTGGGCCCAGGCTAGCTTAAAAGGTGTTGCGATATATATGTGAAACAAAAGCCAAAGGACAGACATCATTCTGACTTTTTCACAAATGTATACTTTTTACCTTTGGAGGAAGAAAGTCAGACATTTCAACCACTGCTGCATCAACTTCTTTCTCTGAAGTTTCAAATAAATCTGTAACAGAGATACACATCTATAATGAGAGTTTTCTGACATGTTTATGTTGCCACTGTTGACACCACTGCTTTTCATTTACCTGCCGTTTTTGGTTTTTCATCGACAAGCTCCACAGTTTGCTGAAATGCACCTGAAGGCGACTCTGTGGCTGTGAACTCAGTTTCTGCAGCCGTCTGCGTGTCTGTGGGAGGATTCTGCTCGTCATGTTCAGCCGCAGTCGTCTCCATCAGCTGTGGCGCAGGTCGATTCACCTCTGCTTCGTCCCTGGCGTCTTGGCACATTAAGCTGGAAGACACTGTGCTGTCCGGATCCATGGAGAGCAGAGTCAGAGCTGCTTCCTTCATCTTCATGTCGGCGTCCTGCATCTCTGGTGTGACATCCTCTTGCCTGCTCTCAGGCAGAAGTCTGGCCTCTGCTGAGGCACAGACGTCCATGAGAGTCAGCAGGGCGTCGGCCTCGGCCGGCACAGTGGGCATCTCACGAAGCCGTGACTCGGTTTCACCCTCGGGTGGCTCAGGGGTGATGTCACTTAAAGCATCGCAGGTGTCATCAGAGAAGGAGGTGGTCACTGTGGTGGTGACCGGATCAGAGTCGGTGCTCGTGTCCTGGAGAAGAGCATGTTTCTTCGGCTGCTCCTCTACGTCGAGACTCAGAGAAGAAACTGAAGGCTTTGAGGAGTTATCAGACTTTTCCAGTTTGTCATCTCTGGGTGCTTTCTTCTCTTCTTGGCTTTCATCTTTCTTTTCCGGAACTTTCTCTTTCTTCTCCAGTTTTTTCTTTGCATTTTTTGTGTCTGGTTTTTCATGGAGAGGTTCCTCTGACACTTTGCGCTGTTCCTTTGCATTTCCCTCTTTTTTCTTGTCCTTTGTTATCTCAGGTTTACTGACAGGTGCTCCTCCTGTACTTTTGACCTCTGAACTCTGACCTTTATTATCTATCTTTGGCAACAGAGTCCTTGTTTCCTCTTTGGATTTTGATTTAGATTTTTCCAACATTCTTCCTTTTTCTGTCGGCTTGAGCCTTTTGGGATCTTTGTCCATTTCAGAGCTGGACTTGTTTGACTTCTGGCTGTCTTGTTCTGCTTTGGTCTTTTCCTTCTCGCCGTCCTTACTGTCAGTTTTAGATTTGGGTTTGTCTCCTGGCCTGTCCTCAGTGTGGCTCTTTGACCTTTTCAGGACGTCCTTAGAGTGTTTGTCTTTCTTTCTGCTGCCGTCTGAGCCGGGCTCCATATCAGATCGATCCTCAGAGGAACCGGCAGATTCAGGACGGAGCAGCTGCTTAAAATCACCTTTAGTGCAAGTTTTCTCTCCTTTAACCATTTCTTTTTCTTTGCTCTTATCTTTGCCCTTTTCCCTAGTTTTGTCTTTCTCCCTGTCCTTCTCTGCCTTGATAGTCTCCACGGATGGAGCTTTTGCCTTCTTCACAAAGGCATCTTTAGGACCCTCGTCAGCCACGCCCTCTGACACGGATGGCTTTCCCTCTCGGTTTTTCTCTGATATTTTCTTCTCACTTTTGATCTTTGGCTTCTTCTCACCTTTCTCTTCAGAGGACGCTTTAAAAGCAGCGCCTTCCTTCTGCTGAGAGTCATCAGCCTGATGCTCAGATTTTTTCTCCTGCTTTAGTTTGAGCTTCGCACGTTCATCTGACAAGCTGCGGTCTTTCTCTTTACGTTCTTTGGAGTGAAATTCTTTTCGGGACAATCGATCAAATTTCCCGACTGAACGTTGTTTGAGAGCCTCTTGGGAACCCTGCTCCAACTCCAGGATGAAGGAGTGTGTTCGGCTTTTGTCGCACAGCTTTTTGGCTTCACTGGAATCCTCTGAGATGCTGCCACTCGTCCTCCTGTGCCGCTCATCAGCTGATGCAGATTCTGACAGATTCCTTATCAATTTCGGCTGTGGAGCCTTGGAGATGGGAGATTTTACCTCCTGATTTTAAAACAACAAAAGAGAAAATGCTTGTCACAATTCACCTGTTACCTGTGATGTAATCAGATTTGTTGATTTCACGTACCGCTTTCTTGGATCCATCTGTATCTCCTTTCTTTTTGCTTGAAATGTATCCATCTTTCCTGAAAGATGATAAAAGCAAATACACAGTTTATGAAGTACACCTCTGTAAAACTAATGAAGTCACAACAGAAACTTAATTACTGTATCACTGGTTTTATTGTTAAGCAGCTGTGTGAGCTTGCATTGGAGCTTTTTATTTCCCACCTTGAATCAAGCTTCCTCTTCCTGTTGAGAGCCATTTTTTTCTCCAGAACTTTCCTTTCTTTGCGAGCCTCTTTGGCTCTGGGGCCCTCGAACCCGGCAGACTCTCCACTCTTTTGCTTTTTGTGATCTGTGTGGGAAAAAAAAAGCCTCATAAATGATACAGAGAAGAGTTCAGAAACTTATTGTTGACATGTTGTGTTTTTAACATGGACTAGCAACAAAACCAAACAATCTTGACATCAAACACAACAGTTACATAGAGCAGGAACACGGCTAAAGAAACATGAATGCACATTGCTAAAGTTCTTACATCATGTAACTCAAGTAAAACTTCAGGTTGGAAATAATTGTGATGGTCCTTCGAGGACCAAGGAGGTTTTAAGGAGCTGAGTTCCTCATGACAGACAAACAAACCTTGTTCTTCAGCCTGCACTGCTTTCTGTTGACGCTTTTCCTCCATTCTCTCTCTGTTCTGTTGTCTCTTGAGCAGCCTCTCCTCTTTGTCCTTTGCCTGTGAAAACAGTTTGCAACAGAAATGACAGAAACCAACAATTACAACGAAGGACCATACAATCTCTGTTTTAAAGTTCATGATCAATTAATTTAAAGGGATACACCAACTTTTTTTTGTTTGTTTGTTATTTGCCTCCCTCCTGAGTTCCAGACAAGAAGATAGATTGAATTCTGTCAACCGTGCGTGCAGTAACAAGGAAGAGACGGGCAGAGCTCACCCATCGCTAATTAGCTTAGCTTAA
>JAPZDX010000025.1:19496179-19510035 GCA_029783625.1 Naso annulatus
CTGTGCAACCACTTTTACGAATGGAAAAATAATAATAAAAACCAGAGCAATTACAATAGGGTTCCCAGCTCCGCTGGACCTGGGAACCACATTTCCAGCCCCCGCGGGCTTGGACCCCTAATAATTCAAGCAGGAAGTCAAACTGCAAGACAACATTACTGAAGAGACTGGCAAAAGAAGGCTTGTGTCCCCTACCTCAAATTGGAAATATTCACCTTTTAAAAATTGACATCAGAGCGCCGGCTGGCCACCTGGTCAGAAGAACATTGTGTTGAGCAAGACAACGAAGCAAGACAATCTGTATGTGTGCATGTGATTTTGATATTTTTTCATACTGAATATACCAACTTACGGCATTACTTTCTTGTAAACAGTTATTCCACAACACACATCAGATGCATGCACACACACAGAGCACTCACAATGCACCTACTCACACACACATACACACTCTCTAATCATGTCATTAGCATTTCTCACTTTTAATTTGCCTCTAGGTACTGAGCCGCTCTGTGTGTGCAGTTCATTCACCTCTTAATAAGTACATACGTATCTGGTTAATGAACATCTTTACACCTGATGACATCTCAGCCTCCCATGTATCACTGCAATTAGGAGGTGTTAGGAAATTGCAAGCACCATAATAAACACATGATGCAAGCTTCTCACATCAACTGATGATGCAATTCCTGCTTAACAGATCAATGACTGATCAAAGGTAAAGGCAGTTGTTTTTACCTGTGAATTTACAGTGTCCACACAGATGTGTTTGCTGATTACGTTGGTAAATACCAGCATAGTGACTTTCTAAGTAATGAACATACAGTATCTGATATGTACTAGGGCTGCACGATTTTGAGGAAAATATCTAATTGCGATTATTTGCACTGATATTGCGATTGCCATATGATTTGCAATGTTTAAGAGGATAATCATTTTTAAATCATTGTTTCCATTAATAAACACATTAAACTGATTGTTGTGTGATTTCTGCAGGGATCTTTACCAAACAAGGATGTTTTCTCAAGTGTATAGAATATGATGGGTAGTCCAGGACACCTCTGTAGCACTGCAATATTTGAATCAAATGGTATTTTGACAGACTTTGCACTTACAAGAACTATTGCGCTTCCCTGCGATTCAAAAATTGTGGTAGGTCATGTTGCGATTTCAATTAAATTTCGATTCATTGTGCAGCCCAAATATGTACCTTCCAGTTTTGTATAAGATTACAGTTACAAAGCTGAATTACCAACCAGTCGAAGTGACAGGGGCCCTCAGAACACACAGATTTCTCTTAATTGTTAAAAAATATGAACAACTCAGGAAAAATACCAGACATCTTGACAATAGACATGATAAGGGCCTTAAAGGGATAGTTACCTGGTCGTGATTTTAACACCCAGAACACACATTTTACACCCACATGGGCAGCATGTCTGCTTATTTTTTCGGCACCCATTAAAACAGATTAGAGCAGCCACACAGCACACAGTAGACAGACGTCGGACGCACGTTGGACTCTCATCTGTTAATGTTAAATTCTAAAAATATGAAGAGGAGTGGACTGCGGAAATAAGATGGAGCTCTCTTTTCTCAAAAATCAGTCTATCAACCAACAGCAGCAATATGCTGCTGATGGCCAGCCACCTTAATCAGCTGAGCAGTGCAGATAGCGGCATGAATGATCCAGAAGTAAACAGAGATTTAAGTAATGACCGGAGGCTGCTGATACTGGCAGATGAATGAATGTGACAGAAACGACCTTACTTAATTGTTCTTATTGCTGTAAATGAGTGTGCCACTCCGACGTGGCGCTTCTCCTCAACTCTCTTGTGCAAAACTTTCACACTGACCACATGCTGTTTGAGCTTGCCTCACCGTTTGGCTGTGGGCTCAGATGCACTGAGGGCTGTGAGGTGCTAAGTGCAACTTGAACACAGCCACACAGAGAAGGTCGAGCCGAGCACCGATCAAGGCAAAATAAGTCGCTTGGTGCCGACTGATCAATGCACCTCTACCAGAGGTTGCTGCCAATGGTCTTAGTGCTGATGAGAACTAGTTTCAAGATGTTCTATCTGTGCCAATCTATCGACCACACTGATTAATCGGCTCAACCTCTAACTAGAAGGCAGATGTGTGGCTAGAGTCACATGACTTCGACTCGAGTCAGACCCACACAGTGGAGCAATGAAGGGGTATTAAAGGCTGAGGGAAAGTCCACACAAACTGTTAACATTAAGCTGAAATTAGAGCCAGTCAAATAACCACAGTGGTAATGTTGGATGTGGATAGCTTTTTTTAAAAAAAATATTGCTCGGTCTATATTCTCCCTAAGAATGAAAAGTTACCTTCACATTTTATACTGTAATGCATGCTCAGCTAGCTTTGTTGTCACAGAAAAGCCTTCTCTGCAGCAAACCCCATCTGTATGTGTGTCCATTGCTGCTGTGAGTAAATGTACTTGATATACACACCCCAGGGTACACTGTCTATTGTACTTACTAATAAATGCTTTTGAGATGCCTAATCTGTTGCTTGTCTAAATGTAAGGATGAATCACATTCCATATACTGATCAACCCACATTATGGGGCAACAACAAGTAAAACATAAAGCAATGAAGACAAAAACAATAAAAGGCAATAAAAACACAGACAGACCAACAAAGCAGACAGGCAAATGAGTGTCTACTATAAGAAAATAGAAGCATGAGTTATAAATCTAACCCCGGGATTCCACTGGATGTGTGTCCGTTGCGGAACAGCTGTGTTGCGCGTCCGCTCCATGCCCCGCTATCTGTCAACACCCACCGTTTTTTTTAGAGCGCAGCAAGGCAAACAGCTTGAATCGCAAGACTATGAGATTTCACGGTGATTAAAACATAACATGCGACCACAGTCTCTGAAAGCCTCTGGTCTGTTGACTTTAGGCCTGGTTCCTCCCAGTATGACATTTTGTTAGTGTAGTACAGTGAGATATGATCTGTCGTCAACACAGTTTTTTTATTTTGAAAATCCACCAGATGTTTAGTTTTGTTTCTGTTTCAGACTTCGTGTCCCGCACAATCTACCCTGCGCTGAATTGCTGCATTGTGCTCCACCATCAGGCAAAAATAAAAGCCTTGCGTATCCACTGCGGAGAGCTCCGGATCACTGTGACAGAGTTGGAATGCAATGCAGCCGCAGTCGGTGGAAACACACAAATTGACTAGAATTGAAACGAATCAGCTCAACTGCTGCACCGGAGTACTGATGCAACACAGACGCATCTGGTGGAATTAAGGGTAAGAGCCAATGCCAAACAGCAGACATAATAAACGTACATAAAAATCAATGTTCAGAATTTCCTGTGCCTTTAGGCCAAGGTTATGAACATAACCTAAACTTCCCCATTAATGCCTTTTGTTGCTCACATGGCATGACACAAAATAGCCCCGGATTTACATCATCCTGGATCTTTCTATAATGTACCATGGACACCGTTGTTACGGCCTGTATGCCTCTCCCCCGATACTTCCCTTGTGTTACTTTTTATGTATAATATGTGTTCTGATATACGTAAAATTGTGTCTCTATGTCAGAATGCTTATGCTCCATACTCTGTTAGCGGAACACCAATGGTAAATGGAAACATATCCCACTGGTTTCATCCACTATTTACAAATGATAAAGTCCATGGTCAGTGCTGGTGCATGCCATGGCTCTGTGCCAGGTTTGTGTTTAAAAGCATAAGGTTTTGGACTCTGCCAAGGCTTAGATCATAACGAATCCAGCTGGTTTAGGTTTTGGCTGAAATTCCAGACCTATCCCACACCACACTTTGCACCCCTGACACAACCAAACCAAGTTTAAATTTGAGTGAGTGAGGAAGAGAGAGAGAGTGGAGAGCGAGGGAATAGGGATTTGTGTCCAGGAAAGATACTGTAAGGTGGAGGGGAAATGAAAGGAGATAAATCAGCTGTATGATCAAGTATTTGGGTCAGAAGGCTGCAGGAGCGCAGCAGCTTCCTCCTCCCTGATGATGGAGACGCAAGAAGGAGCTCAACTCTGTTTTCCACAACTCCTCAACGCCTCCTGTAGGAAGCCGATGCATGCTCAGATGGAAGATATGCTCTTCTACTTTCTCTCCTTCATCACTTTGCTCACTGCACTTCTCAACCTGCTGGTCATCATCTCCATCTCCCACTTCAGGCAGAGATATGCACCTCAGCAATGTTAATATACTGTTTCAATTGCACTCACAGGAAGAAGCAGCAGCTTTAGTAAAGCTGATAAGATGTTTTCCTTCTGTTGAGGTTTTCACTACAGTAACCACTCTTATTTCTCAAACATAACTGTGACATACTGTTGGTGTAAACATTCACAGTGATGATATTCTCTCACTCCAGGCAGCTCCACACCACCACCAACCTCGCCCTCCTCTCTCTGGCTGTGTCAGACTTTCTTGTGGGCCTCGTGGTGATGCCGGGTGAAATCATCCTAACAGAGACCTGCTGGTTCTTGGGTGACCTCATGTGTGCTGTGTATTATTTATTACCCTTCATCATTATCGGTGCCTCAGTAGCAAGTATGGTGCTCATATCAGTCGACCGGTACGTGGCTGTTTGTTACCCTCTGCATTACTCCACCAAAGTCTCTCTAAAAACAGTCCAAATGTGTGTTTGTCTGTGTTGGATCTATGCTCTTTTTGTGAGCATTCTTCTCTTATATGACCACCTGAAACTACCAGGCAGATATAATTCTTGCTATGGAGAGTGTGCGGTCAACATTCCAGGAGATTTGGACCTTGTTTTCAGTTTTATCATTCCTATATCTATCATAATAATTCTGTATTTAAGAGTGTTTGTGGTGGCCGTCTCTCAAGCGCGGGCCATGCGCTCCCACGTTACCACTGTCACACTCCAGCACTCAAAGACTGCCGAGAGGTCTGAGCTGAAGGCAGCCAGAACTCTTGGTATTGTCGTGGTTGTGTTTCTGATGTGTTACTGTCCATATTACGGTCTCGCCCTCACAGGCGGCAAAATATTGATCGGCTCCTCAGAGGAGGCCCTGATGAGTTTTCTGATGTATTTTAACTCCTGCCTAAATCCTGTGATCTATGCTTTTTTCTACCCCTGGTTTAGAAAATCTATTAGACTCATTTTTACACTTCAAATAATGCAGCCTGGTTCCTGTCGGGCCAATATACTGTAGAGACAACCTGAGAAATCTCTAAAGTGAAATAAAGAGGATTAACTCTGAGCTGTTGTGACAAAAAAATATAAACACAAGGTCCAAGGAGCCGATTTGCCTTTTCAAGAAAGCTGAAGATTTAGTGATGAGGAAATCTCAGGAAAAGAAAAGGACCTTGAGTCCAGTCACTTTGTCCCTTCCTCTTGAGGTCAAGAATGAACTTTCATGACAAAGTAATGCTGTTTTTTTCTGTGTGGTAGGTATAATAATGTTAAAGGAATGTTAAATATTCTATCTTGTATCAGGTCAGATGGATTCTCTAATTCTTCAGTCGACATTTTCATTCACTTTTTTCTGTGCCCCTGTGAGCCCAGACTTCTTCCATATCAACTGAAGAAACTGGTGGTCGTTTCTCCCTACAAGCCGAGTATTTACAGCAGTCTGCACAAGAAAAATGAGTTAAGATTCATTTTAATTGAACCATGATTTCATAACACACCTGATTAAATTTTCTTTAAGAGACAGATTAAATAAAAACATAAGTAAAAACACAAGTCACTTGTGTACACCATGAATATCTCACTGTATCCTTTGTGAATTACATTTCACTCTGGTCAGTCTCACCCTAAATTCCTCTAAAGCCAAGTAAGTCTAAAATACAGCTTTAATGGACACACTGCAGTGCAGCTGGTAATAATAATGAGCAGAATATCAATTCTTTTACTTCAGTGCTTATGAGCAACACTTTACATTTTGCTGATGAAGTTGAACTGGTTAGTCGGGATTTATTATTTGTGTCACAAAATTTCCTCAAAACACACACTTGTGTGATTTTTGGCATTGCAGCTTTATATGGACACTTAGTGCCTGTGAGTTTAGTACCATTCTATGTTCATATGTGTGATATACATGTATATTTCTTTATTTTAATACACACAGACAACGTTGCACTGTACAGGCTTTTTTAGATACTTAACTTGCACTGAGTTGCAGTATATTTTTGCCATTGTAGAGTTTCAGTTTAATACTTCTTTAATAATCCTTTATTTTATTTAGTTTTTTCTAAGTGTTTGTAATTTGGCCTCTTCGTTACTCTCTTTAAATGATAATAAACAACAGCATCTAGTGTTTATTATTAATCAAGGACTCATTTTTATATGATCTTGCAACATGTTTAGCTTCACAACTCCCAATGTTCCATCTATGATACTTGTTTGGTAATAAAGCATACGAGTAACCATTTGTGATACATTCTGTTAATTCTGGATAATGAATAAACTCTTCTGTCAATACACTGCTGCCATCTACAGGTAAAAATCAAAATCTAAACAAAGCGAGCCCAAGTGGGAAACATTAGTTTTATGGGCAAATATCAGCCAAGAGGTTTTAATCACCTTTGTACTTTCTCTGTCCGCTGATGCTGATTGCACATTTTTTTATATTATAGAGCAAATCAAAAAATGTCGTGATGGGCACTTTAAGGACTAATTTTGGTAGGATAACACGGAGGTAGCTAACTGGGTGTGTATTGTGTCACGGAGTTGGTGTCAGAATTCACAAGGAGAGGAAGTTAAGCACACAGAGATCTGTTTGAGGGATCTGCTTTATGCAAATTTTTTGCAGCAGTATTCAAAAACATCAAAAAGAGCATCTGAATAAACAAAGCATAACACTGCATAATGTACCAACAAATTTAGCAAATCCAGATTTCAACAAATCACACAACAAATCACGGAACATTCAAATAGTAAACTGTAATGATCTACACAACACTCCAATTTCCACATCCAAACAGTAACAATGCACATAACTTTGGCCTACAAGTGATACTTCTTATCTATTTTCTTAGTGCACAGAAATATGCACAGTGAAATTCTTACCCTGATATGCGTGCGGGTAAGTGTACCAAAAAGCACTAACCAACAGAACTTTCACAAATCAAAAAGTCTGCAGTCACATCACGAAGTATCAACACATTAGACACGACTCACACACGCTTATTTATGTAAAGACAACAGGCCTTAAAGTGTTCTCCTTATGAACTCATTTAACTTCACTCCTTACAGCACAACTTCACAACAGAACACGAAAAAAGAAATTCTCTCCAGCAGCTAGGAGCGAGCCTTCAGTTCAGGCCTCTCCACAAATCAAACACAGATAACATGTAAATAACTGATAGGCCTAAATTCAAAACTAAAGAAATTCCAAATGTTTTACCTCTAGCATAGCTGCAAAAACACACAGGCAGACACAAGAAACAAACAACTTTCAAACATCAGGCAGGGACTGTTTTTGTGATCAGTGTAAGGTCATTCTCCTTTCTGCTCCATCACAGAATCATGATCAAAAACTATTGGAGGCAGCTCCTCTGCATTAATGTCAGAACTAAAGAACTGTTCACCGGTGGCTCACGTCACCTGATACTGTAATTATATGTAGTCATGATTGGGGTATTTCTATAATAATGATGGAATGTTTTGTAGGCTTGGTAAGATTAAGTTCTTGTAATGACACTGATGTGTGTTTCAAGACTGAGATACTGTAAATCATATAAAGCTCTGCAAAAATTAAGAGTACTAGATTTTTGCAGGCACTGTTTGTGTATAGATCCACACAAAATCACGCTGCTGAGCTCTCAATAAATTCCAGAAATCCATTTGTAGAGAAGTGTTGTTGTTTTTTTCTTGTATGTACACTTTAGTATCACACAACAGCTTTTACTTTAGCTTAACCACAATGAACCAGAAAAGAGTTAAAAAGTCTAAAACAGTTTAAACGCAAGTGACCAACAACAAAACAATACAGCGACGGACACACAAACTTTAACTCCATCAAAGCAGACAACTCAGAGATGCACAAACACGGCCACGAACACACAGCGCCTTGCGCACGTGCTTTGCAAGTTGCTGGGCAACAGCAGCTAATAATGTGCCCACTTAACCAGTTTGGACGTTAATCTGAGAGTCTGGGGCACCGTGAAGTCCTCAACACTCCGCCTCTGGTTCAGCGTCCTTGCTTCACCACTTCTGATTCATAATTAAAGCACAATTAACGTCTCCTCATCCCCTCTGTCCAGAAGCGCTCCTCAAAGTTTTTAAACACGCTAAGGCTGCTAACGTTAGCTTAGCTTCTTCAAATAACTTGGCTGTTGTTAAGTCCATTCCTTCTCCGCCGTCGAGTCTCTGGCTATTTAATAATTTAATCACTTCACACAAACTTCCATTAAAACTGACGTCTTTTCTCTTCCTCTCTCTCTTCTTTAATCCGCCCGGAAAATGCTTCACATTAGCCTCCAACCAAAGTTTGCCTAATTAACTCCAGGTGCTACGTCATTTGATTTGGCGCATGCAAAGGTCGAAGGTCAAGGTGGAAGAGTCCATTTAGCTGTAATTTTGGCATGATAAATATTAAAATAGATATCTATTTTGATAAGCTCACGTTTGCAGTCCTATTTCTTTTTATCTCTTACAGACTGCCATTCTTAAGAGAAAGGGAAAGATGATTTATGAATTAAAAAAGGACATAAATTCACAAGACCTCACCCCAACCTCAGCTGACAAAGTTCTGGACTTTTTTTTTTTCTGATAGCACATCAAAAAGCAAAGTAATTCCTCCATGGTAAGAAAAATGAGAAAATTATTAACTTTCACACTTTACCTACTTTGACAAAACATTTTCTAGATACCAGACCTGATCATGGGACTAAAGCAAACTGACCCTCTGTTAAAATTGCTGGGACGAAGTATACTTGATATACAGTTGCACAAATTACAACTTAGTATCAAAGATTAATTAATGAAGAACTCAGACATAAAAAGCAAATAGTTTCAATTGTAGTTTAATTTCAACATTCAACGTAAGTATCAATTATCATCACTCACATATTCATGTTGTTTTTTGACCTAAGACTTGGGCAATGGAAATGGCTGGCCTTATGGTTACTTTTACTGTCAATAACCAATAACTAAGATGTGTTGTTATGTTCACAAACAAGAAATTTAGACAAAGCAACAAGAAGGGGGCGAAAGATAAAAGCTCAAGTTGCAGAATGGAAGTAAAGAATGAGATAAGGGAGAAGAAATGATGAAAATGAATGATGAAGTAAATAATGGTGATAACATTTGACAAAGTGATGATGGAAAAAACAGAGAGAAGCCGGGAGAGGATGAGAGGAGGAAGGCATAAAGAAAGGAAGTGAAAACAAGAAAAAACTGACATTGACAAATAAGCATAATACTGATATGTCTCAAACCCCGAATAGTAGAGCTGTAAATTAACCGACAATACTTTGCATCTGTTGTAAACAAAGCAACAATGTATAAAGTAAACAGTACAGTAGTAGTAGTAGTACATTATAGTCATTTGTTATGCTTTTAATCATGTTAGTCATCTATGGAAAGTGTTTTTCAGCTTTGTTGTGGCCCCTTGATCCAAGTCTGATTCTTTCACATGACAAGGTTACTTTGACGATACAGGCACACGAGTCATCAATGTGGAGGTTTGCTGCAATCAGACTGGAGAACGCTGTCTGTCGGTCTACAACTGTGAGCCACTGTTTGTTTGTTTGTTTGTTTTGTTATACCCCAACCTCACACCTTAACATAGAAATCAAAAAATGCTAAACAGAAAGCTTCACCTTAAACTTTTACGGGAGCATCTTTGAAGTACAAGCTCCATGGAACTGTTTGTTTGTTTTTCTTGTTTGTTTTTTGTTCAGATTAAAGCACATCATGGTCCACCAAACAGTCAGCACTGCATTATATCATGTCTCCATATAATACACACTGAATGCATCAAACATTAACACTGTAAGTGAAAAAAAAATGTCTTGTTGATGCTCAAATTTCACATTTGACACGAGGCTATGAAGAAACATTTTCTACAACAATTCAAAACCAAAGGACTGTTGCATGAATACAGCTTCTCTCTCTCTCGCTCTCTCTCTTTTTTTTAATTACAACACGTTTTATATGGCCTGTCCACAAGCCTCAAATATGAGATTGTGAGGGGAATGTTTATCTAATGTTGGCCTCAGTCCCTTTGAGAGCTAAGGAAGGCCACCTGAGCTTTCTGATGCTGTCATGGAGACAGGTGACGACTGCCACAAACATTCAGGAGCAGCCAGTGACAAAAATGCAGCAACATTTTTTAAGTGACAGTCCACCAAGGCACTTGAACTTATACAAATCAGTTTCAGTTATTCTTTTCCATTAAGGCAAATACCCTTGATTTTGGAAAAATGGCTCAATTCCAAGACGGCTTTTCTGCCCAACTCATGTTGTGCAACTTAAACTGTCTGAAAATGTTGTTTCTGTTGTTTTTAATCCAATGGTTTAAGTCATTACACTGTGACATTATTGCTGGGAGAGCCCACTTCTGACCACAACCAGCAGTGATGCGCAGTACAAACATTTAACGGCAGGGGGCAGTAAAGCACTGTTTTTCAGCCTGGCATTAAGTTACCCTGTACTCTGTTATGTGAATGAAGTTGCGAATGCTGCATTTACATGGAATCAGGTAGATGACACCTTGTGAATGGCACAGGAGAAAACAAACAGTCCGATGCAAACATCCATGACGATGTGTTGCTACGGTGATGTTGCACTGTTTACAAATAATGGAATAAATTATATGTAATACAATTATTTTGTGACTAATATTTTATGTAAGTTTTCTAGTTATGCCTGTAGCTGTAAAATGCATCTTTCTTTTAATTATCTATTGCAAACTCAAAATAAAAATTTGGCTGACTGCCTTAAATGTATCAACAAGTTTTCAGGCTGTGGTAAGTACAACTCCAGGTATTATTGCATCAAAATAATGACCTTCTCATCGTCTAGATTGGACATTTTTTCTCCTTGTGTGAGGCACTTGAGAAGTAACGTAACATCTAGTTGTAAATTCTGTTGCAAAGCAAAAAATTAAATTCTAACTTTGGACAGCAATGCTGTCCGCCGTTGCTGGCATTCTCTGCCAGCCTCATCAAATTTTACCATCCTGCTCTCATCCATGGGACCATATTTTGGAAAAAATTTGCACAGAATTCAGTGGACAAAGGCAGATAATTTTTTGATCCCGTTTAAATTTTGCCCTCATTTTCAAACATGATGTTTGTCATTTTAAAAGATAATTTTAAACATCAATTAAGTGGCAGTTTGTCGTGAGGATAGTTAAGTACCACTTAGTTTTTGTGAAACTGCTCAGTGAACTCTGTAACTTTAGCAAGAGTTTCTTTGGTTCATTCAGAATGAGGGAAAATGGATTAAAAGAGGTAAAAATCATTCCAAGCATGAGCATGTTGAGAGCTGCGGCTCAGCAAACAGAGAGTTAGTCGCTTCTGTCAGAGATTGTTGTTCAGACGTCACGCCACAATCGGGTGTGTCATCTTTCTAAATATGCATTTTCAAAGTCTTATACTTCAGCAGCTGTGTGATGAATTGAGACTTTCTTGACTTGCAAAATTATCTTTTAAATGGACAAAAATCATATTTGAGATTGGCAGTAGAATTTAAATGGGATCAAAAAACTATTTGTCTCTTTCCTTCTACTACCGTTCATATTTTTTTCCAGTAGAAGGACGGGACTTAGGCACTCTATGGGTGCTTTAATTAAAAATGGCTCCTGCTTCCACCTGAACCAATGCAATGACCTCTCATAACTTATCTTGGTTTTGAAATTCATTTTAAACTTCATAGGCTCAGTATGATTTCACTGTTGTAAATGTGACTGGAAATACCTAATTTACGATGCTTAATTCTTAAAGTAGCAAATTCAGATTTCTGTGGCTCCAAGTCTGTCGTGCAGCAGCAAACTAGAGAATGACACGATGTTAGAACAAATGGTTAAATAATCTCCGTGGAAAGAGTCTTTCATGTTTTCTCAGAGAGCTCACATGTGAGGAAGATGTCCATTATATAGTGAAGCAGGTTAGCTAGGCACGTACAGTTCTCCTTTTTCTCCAAGAGTGAGGGCAACAAACGCTGCCCCCTTTTCCTTGTCCTGGAGTCACGGGAGCTCCTCTCTCTCACCCCTCCCCTCAGTGTCCACAGCCTCCCACACATCAGCACTCACATTAACAACATGCAAATACACTTGGAAAATATAAATTTCATTGGGTTAGGGTATAGATTTATATAGATTTATACATACATATAAATTCATATATTTTTAAGTAATGTTAATCTATTTTGTTGTGTATTTTTTCTCCTTACATGGTACAAAATAACTTTTCATACTATGTAACACAATATATAATCAACATATTAAAAAAAACAACTTATCAGTCCTTTTATCATCTTTTAGAAAAAAAATCCATAATAAAAATAAGTTCTATGTTTTTTTTCTCACTGATATCTTACAATATATTTTCTCTCTGTCAAAAAACACGCACACATGTCCCATTTTTGTTTTCTTTTGTGGTTTCTCTTGGCAGCGAATTGGCGACGGTCGAACTGAATGTGTAAAAAGAAAAAATCACATGACGGTGGTGCTCCTCAGTGTGAGCGACAGCCTCATTGATGTGCAGAATTCACAAAATGGCAGCGGTGAGTGTTGCAAAACAAACTAAGAGACTCCTGTGCTGTTACAACGGGCACTTGGAGCAGCCACATTCCAGAGCAGTTTCCATCTCCTCGGAGTACGAGGTGCCGTCAGTGCAGCGGAAAACCACCTTCCTCCTTCTGCTTTTAGTGACGCCACAGCAAACACCTGTGGGTGCTGCTGCCTGGCAGGATCGGGGACAATCCATGCGGGGGATCTTGCTGGTGGATGTGCATGTTCTCATGGGGTGGTGGCGCTTCAGCTGCTCCCTCACCATCTCTCCTTGACATGTAAGTTCTGGACATTTATGGAGAAAGGACGTGAAACACACACATTATTGAACTGATAATTCTCTTTTGATTTATACTTCCACCTCCGCACAATAGTCTCCATTTTACCTGTGTTGCAGGTAGCTCCAGTGTACCCTGGCTGACAGTGGCAGACGGGCTTTCCTCCCTCTGACAGACGACATTCCCCGTGTCCGCAGCGCTGCCCCCTGCAGGCCGGAGGCTCCTGCTGTCGATCACAGTACTGACCCTGGTAGCCTTCGGTGCACTTGCAGCTGTAGGACTGACCTTTAGGCACACACTGACCATGAGCACATCTAGGGAGAGAGGAAGGACAGAGGGAAGACAGGTTAGAGGAGATGTTGGGGCCGATGAGTGTTTTACTAGTGATTACTTTAAGACTGTTATAGCAGAATGATTTGTCACAATTCATTTTCTGCAGTGATGAATTAGAAGGAAAGTTCAACCAATCAAACTTGGCTTCTGCGTGGATGATCACAGATTTTGGACAGAGGTCTATGACAAATACTTAAACATTATCATTCCTCTTATTCATTATCAAAAAAACTGACCATGTTTACATGCACACGATATCCCATTTACTGACCGGGCAATTGAAGTATTCAGGTAATGCTGTGACTCATGTAAACACCTAGCCCCTGTTTGCATTACCATCTTTCTGGTAATGAAAAACCTGAATAAGATAGCTAGGTTACGTCTGTATTGACTGAAATATTCAGACATGTATATACCTTATTCCAGCAACTGCTGGGGCATGCTCTTGTGTGTATGCTTGAGTGTGCAGTAACAAGGATGAGACGGGCAGCTTGCCCACCGCTAATTAGCTTAGCTCAAAC
>JAPZDX010000025.1:19616114-19629144 GCA_029783625.1 Naso annulatus
ATATACAGTATATACAGTATATATATAGATATAGATATAGATATAGATAGATAGATAGATATACACATATATATGTATAAACAGAGAGAGAGAGAGAGATACATATATAGGTATAGATATAAAATAAAATAATAATTTACAACTACTTCACTGAAGTCTGTTAAGAGCCATTGGAGCTTATAGTGAACATCTTCTATTTGATGACTGACTGGACAACAGTTAATTTTTTAAGTGAGGTGCAAAAGAGGCTCTGATTTTGTACAAAAAAGTAAAGACTTAAAAGAGAAATATCCAGTTTTTCTATGTCTCATATGGGCCCCTGAGTGCGTGCCAATGTGTGTGAAATAGCAAGTGTACAGCCATGTGTGTGAGAGAGAGAAACAGTATGTGTGTGTAATAAAGAGAGAGAGAGTGACAGAGAGACTCAGAAACAGATGGGGCTCTTGCAGGCTTGAATAAGCAAGCGTGGAGAATGAGGTCTAATGTGTAGAATCAGTCCTGTCTCTGTCTCCCACCTCAGGGATGGGGTTTGTTCAACACAGGAATGGCTAATAAACTTGTCAAGTCCACATCTGGAGCACACGAGGCGCTTGTGTCTTTATCCACACACACTCACACACGTGCCAGGTGTTCATACATCCCTGATGGTGGTAGTTTGGTGTTTGACACCTCTCTAACGAATGTCACATAAACCACACAGACATCCCACCCCGACATGCACATTTCCCTTATGAAGTATGAGGTTTATGCAGTTCTTACACCTGCTACTGAAAAAGTATTCACTTTGCGTATAATTGTGTTTGAAAAAATAAAAAATATGTTTGGAAGTACTGAGGAGTTACAATGAGCAGCCAGCATGGCTCAACAGTCAGAGAAAAAAGCACCACCTACAGAGACTTATATTGCATCTACAGAAAACCAAGAGGAACAAATAAAACTGCATTAGACAAAAGTAGAACTAATAAAATGTATTCACAACCTAAAAGGTTCTTAATTTACCTTTAAACAGTCTAGTGAAACTAAAGTCTGAATTGTCAGATCAATTGCCACTATATAAACAGCTAACAGAGTGACACTGGACAAACGGGAGGACACAAAGAGGAGCACAGATGTGAAATGGAAAAGACAGGGAGAAAAATAGATAGGAGACGACATTAAAAAAAAAAAATAATTCATTCGAAAATATAATATCAGGTTGTTCCTTGACTGATCATTTAAGTATGATGTTTATCTCTATCTCTATCCTTGTGTTAATCATTGTACAGTAATTTCTCAGAGCCTAAACTGACTTTTTTTTGTCATTTTACTTGACCCAGTGCTCCAGTGTGTGTGATCCATTATAGGTCTGGATTATTTTCATGGATTAAAGCCAGGAGTGAGTCGGTTTGCCAGTTAAAAAAAAAAAAATCACTTGTCACGCTGACCATTGAGTGTTGATAAAAGTGACCACATCTAAATTCTCCTGAAGCATCTAGCCTTATAAATAAATTCCAGTGTTCAAAAGACACTTGAATTAAATTCTGGGTAATTTGAAAAATGACTTCAAAATCAAGACATCAATAAAAACAGACAACACTAATAAAGCAAAAACATAAATGTTTCTTTCCAGTAGAAATTATTTGTGTGCCTCGGCTTGACACAGTGCGCAGTTTAATTACAGCATGCAGCTTTTTATTCAGCGCAGATGTTTATTGATCAGGTAACATTACAGAGAAACTATGATAACTGTGCGCCTAACACACAGTTAAGTACTGATGTGCGCAGACACAAACAGCTGTTGAACTGACTGACAGCTGATCCAGATGTGATCAGCTGTCATCTTTTGAGTGCATAAAAGTAAAAAAAACCCTCGAAATTTTAGATGCTCAAAACGCAGAGTCGCAGTGCTCGTCAGTGTCACTTCACAGCCTTCCACTCCTTCAGCCCCGGCGCTGCAGACTGAGGGGGACAGGTCTGAACGACACCACCCAAAAATTTCCCCCCTCCTTCACTGACGGCTCGGACTTAGCTAGCCCCACATGGGATCAGGTGCTCCCGAGGATTTTTCCTCACATCTTAGCTTTTGGAGCTGCTGCGCCAAGTGCGCCAAGTGTGGCACGTCTCAGTGTGATTTCAGCCACTAGACTACACTAGCTGACTCCCTGCCTCATCGTTTTTCCACATGAAAAACAAAATGTTGGCAAATGCGCAGGTCACACACACACAAGTAGAAATTACATTACATTAAAAATTACTTGCGCTGTCTCAAATACTGGTCGCAAAATGGAGTCATTTGGTTGCAGTCTGGAGTGTTATTTTTCCACCAAAGGTAATTTGGTATGTAAATACATCGTTCTGAATCCTCTGATTTACAGCATCAGCAGTAAATTAAGCATTTCCTCTTAGCAATCATTTGCAGTCCAATTTAAAACAAAATTTGTAAATCTGAAACAATGAACTCTACTTGGGAGGCTTTCTTTGTATTTAAATCCAGGCTGATAAAAACTTCAGGACCCAGAAAAGCAGCACAGCAGTACCTCAGTCGAGGTCTCAATCCTCACTTTGAGAAACGCTGTTCTGAGTCTATCTGACAGCGTTGGTGGTCTGGAAACAACAAAGGGCCAAATTGAGTCAGTCAAACATTTGTTCCATCAATAATTAATGCCTCCCTGCTCTTCTCCCTCTGATCCTTTCAATCTATTTTCTATCACTCGTCTTTGTTTCCTGTTTTTTTTTTTACCCGCTAACGTCACATCAGTGTTTCTTCCTTTATTTTTTGTCTCCTATTTCATCTCTGTGATTTCCTCCCACCTTCATGTCCCACATCTCTTCCCTCTCTCTTGTCTCTGTTTTGTAGTCCACACCTTTTTTGTCCAATCCGGTCTTGCCCTTTGGATTTGTCTGATCTTATACCTGTTTCATGTACCTGTCTCTCCTTCAGGGATCATCTTCCTCTACCTACCCACATTTTATCTCTCCTCTTCACCACCTATCTCTAAATTTTCTGCCTCTAATCTCAGGGTTTCCCCTGCTTTCTCTGTATTGAATGGTTACTTCCTCTCTTCTCCTCGGGTCCAACTGCAGATTAATAAATGATGTCCAGGAAACTGTCCGCTTTTACATCAGTGATACCCAACTCCTGTCTTCCCTCCCTTCAAATCTGTTCATCCTGCCTTTTCTATTTTGTGAACACCTTCCATCCCCCCAAATCTCTTGTTTCTTGCCTCTCCTGGAAAAGAGGAAAGGATAGTAACCGCAGTCCTTTCTGGTCTAAATAAATCATACCCCAGCACCCCCTGGCTTTTACAACAGCAACCCTCCACTTTCATCCTGGCAGCCATGAAAGAGAGAGTAGAGAGACGAGGAAGTGAGAGAGACTATCTAAGGACATATGAGTAAAGGGAATGGAAATCAAAGGCAAATGGCGAATGTAAAAGTGTCTTTAGTCATATCCGTCTTTCTTCCTAAACCTCTTCAGAAAGCAAAACTCCTTTGTCGAACAGAAACATGAAGAAAGAGCGATTCAAACAGGCGCCAAACTTCATGGAAACTATTAATCTCCCAGAAAAAAGAACTTTTTCTTTGGAAGAGCGAGAATGAACCTATGAGAAGACTTTCAGCTTTGTTGCTTCAGTGTGACTGGAATATATTTCATGTTATACATTGCGGAATGATGCTTGCGGATGTGCACACATCTATGCAGAATTTTGTATCTTCAACATGAAAAAAAAAACTTGCTACATTTTGATTCTTTGCTAATGAGGAATTAAATAAATGAATATCCAATGATTTCACATTGCATTCATATTTTTAAAATTGTCTTTTAAATTTTTAAGTAATGGCTGTCATTTGTCCAATTAAAGATTATGTTATTTTCTGTCGGTGTTTTGATGTGTCAAATAGTTCATAAATCCAATCTCTTTAAATGTCTCATAATTTTAACAAGTTGTCTAATTTAATGAAAAAACATCCCATCATCGTCCCTTTATTTCAAGAGAACAACTATAACAAGATTAATGAAACAAACAAACTAAAATCCATTTAGCATTTTCAAAATGAGCCCGACGCCCCAATGTTCAGCGTCTGACTCCTGTGAAACATATTAAGCAGCTCAGATAGAGCCTGGTCTACCAAGAAACAGCGGCTAATTAAAAATGACTAGATTAATTAATGTGGAGATTCATTAGTGACACACACACACACACACACACACACACACACACACACAGTGCAGCGCTGCTTTATATTAGCATGACACTTACACACATACAAAAGGCTGAAACACATGCATGCACGCACACAAAGGCATAAACGATGCATCCATTCGCCTCTCAGTCTCTTCTACGACACTTGTGCAATTCCAAAAAATGTTTATGTGCTCACACTGAAATATGTCACAAACACAAGCAGACGGACGTTTTTAGGAGTGATTGTCATCTTAAAAGGTCCATTGTGAAATAGCCGGTCACAACTGACCAAAAAAAAACCCCACACACGCACATAGACGTACATAGATCAGTTGACACAAAGATGTTGATTTTAGAAAACACACACGCACAAACACTGTCACATGCATATTCAGTTTATAGTAAGAAACTCCAAAATAATCTATTTACAGTGAGTGTGTTTCCATTTACTGAAGTATAATGATTTTTATGGGATTATTGAATTTACTGGATTATTTCAGTGGTCAGTCTGATAACTGATCAGATTATGACAGAAACCCAGAAGCAGAAGAAGAAGAAGAAAGTGGATGTTGTTCAAAAGCAAACATGGTGAGAAGTAGTGGAAAAACACATTTTTTGAATGTAACATGACAAACTTCAAGCTTAGTGAAATGAAGAATTTGAACATTTTATACCCCAGAGATGGGAAGAAATTTCAGAATAGTGACACAGTTGATGAGCATCCTGGAAAATGGCCGAGATAGGCTTCAAAAGAAACGTTAAATTTGCTGTGGCTGAAATAGCCAGAAACATGAGTTTTAGAGAGAGATCTGACTATGGACTGAATCACGTGAGCTCAGTTATTGCATTCTTAATGTGTACGCACACACATCAGATCAGATTATTATTATTACTGGATTATTCTCAGTTATCAGGTTATTGTGCGCATGTAAAACTCAGAGAAAAACAGCAAATCTAAATCTGTGACCAGCAGTCTTCTGCATTACTGCTTGAGAAGAGACCTAACTATTGATCCGCCAATGGATTAATCAGCTAATCATTCAACTGCAGTACTAATCTTTAATTTAACCTAATCCTAATTCAAACCTACACACACCAAATGAACAAGTCTCGAACCTGCAAACAGCGCTTTTTTGGATTTCTCACTCCAAATATGAAACGGTCCTCACAATGGTAGAAGTGCAAGACCACACTCAAACACACACCTACCTGATGGTGCAGTCACATGACCTGCAATCACTGTTATCTCTATCACCCCATTTTGTACTGTGGTCACGAAATCAACCCCAGGAACTGAGCAGATGGAGCTATGCCTGTGTGTGTGTGTGTGTGTGTGCGTGTGCATGTGTGTGTAAGCATATGCAAGAATACACAAACATCCGTGTGTGAGTGCGCAAGTGTGTGTGTGTGTGTGTGTGTGTGTGTGTGTGTTAAGATGCTTGAAATGAAGATCAGTCCAGCGGCAGAATTGCTTACTGTCATTCATGCCCTGTGCACACATGCACAAAAACTTGCACAAGCACAAACACGCACGCAGACACACGCAGACACACACACAGACACACACCTGCCTTTATTAAAACGTCACATTCAGTGAATATACTGTGAGCTGTCATGCTGTCTGCTGTGAATGGGAACGGCTGCGTATTTACAGTGAATTGTAAATCCTGCCGAGTACTCAGCTGTCAGAGTCTTATGAATTGCTAATATGTTGTATCTCACGCTGCTGATCCCCCTCTATCTGCCCCCTATCACTGCTTTTGTGCGCTGAGTGTAAGTGAGGCAGGGGAATCACAAAAGCTAACTTTGCTGCAAGGAAAGAAAACCTTAAAGGGAATCGTGGCAGCAGCATTTCAAACAAATCCAAGCTCAGATTGAGACATAAATAACATTCTTTCTGATGTTTGCAGCATTTTATACACAAACAATTCTATTATTTGCAGGAGCTGTGAGGTTGCCATGTATTGAACTATTTTCCCTCTGTATCCTCTGCTCTCTTTAATCATTCATGTGTACACATTAGCTAGCACCAGCCTGCACCAAGAACAATCACACCTACAACAGCAGGACACTCATGAGACTCTGCCCGCACATTTACAAATCCATCATGCTTACAATGCCTTTCTCATCATCCTGGAGTCTGTTTTACTTAAAAAAAGGGATGATGTCAGGAAAAATAAAATGTACACGGTGAACAAAAGTAGAGGTAATGTATTTCCCGTTGATTTTTTACATAAATCTGGTGAAAGAACACATGCATCCAATAGATTTTTGGCCAATGTTTTTAATAAACTGCAGCTCTGGTTTGTATCAGGTCATTAGCACAGATTTCAAGCATTTTACATATTATTCTCTTGTATTTAATAGTCTCTCTCCCACTGTGTTTCTTGGCAAAGTGGACCTTTATGTGATAATAAGAGAGATTTCCTCCAGAAGCAGCCAATTAGAGTTTTAGTTTTGACCATAATTGTCACAATGTGTTCAAAACCACAACAACAACTTCCTGTTCCATTCAACACTGCATTGTTAGCATTATTAGTAAGAGTCCGGTCTTGTCTCCACATGTCCATTTAATGATCAACCAGCATTTAGATTTATGCTAAGTTACCAGAGACAGACAGACTCGGCGTCTTCTCTTCTTTTTTCTTCTTTTTCTGCTCTTTTCTTCCCAACCATCTTGTCCACCCTCTGTTGCTTCATCACCTTCCTCTGTCCATCTTGGTGTCCTTTTCCGTCTTTGTCCCTGCATTATGTGCTAAACAGCTTCACCCTCTAATAAACATATTCAGCAACAATACCACTAACCTTTTCCTCTCTCTGCACTAACGGCAGAATATGAATGCATTGCCAGCAGCTCTCCTCACAAATACCAGTGCCAACTAAAAAAGAATCGCTATTTGTTGACTTTTACCAGATCAGTCTTTCATAAAATTAAGACAACACACTATAGCATTTACACATCTTAGAACAAAAATGAGTGCAGCCAACAGTGAAGCATGGCATCTTCCTTAGTGTGAGAACAAATGCACACCATCGACTTATACTCACACAAAGTCGTGCACAGTGATGCGCGTCTGCACACACACGTTTAAGTGTTGGGAAAGTAGACACCTTTCCCAACACAGCCTACAATTGCACAGTCGCCAGTCACACCTCTGAGCATAGTGACAAATGAGCAGATCTAAAAATGTGGACAGATCAGACGCACAAACTCGCGAACACAACTCACACACACACAGAGCCGGAGGCAAACACGCAGGAGCATCAACATATTCCCATATGCTGAGGGAATCACCCACACACACTAAGACACATGGTGCAGAGAGAGCACAGGTGGCTGTTTTTCTCACTCTTTGTGCTTGTGTGTGTGTGTCTGTGTGTGTGTGTGTGTGTGTGTGTGTGTGTGTGTGTGTGTGTAGCAGTGTATTGTAAGTCAAGGACAACGCATTTGCCGGTGAATGAACAGGTACATCATCTCACACACACATTTACTGGGAGATCGCAAAAGACAATTCACACACACAAACAGGTAAAGAACAAAATTTTTTAAACAAGAGCATCTTTCTTCCTCTTATTAAGACGTGACTCAGATTTGCATGAAGGGATGAGATAGAAAAGTAGACGAACGTGGAGGAATGAGAGATGACATTCAAGGAAGAGAGGAGAGGCAAGGGAAAACAAACACTAAATGTTTAAGAAACTGACTAAGACAGAAAACAAAGCTGATTCTGAGCGCAGGACAGGTCGCTGCTTCACAGACAACACATGAAAAAGCAGAGAGAGGAGAGCAGAAGGAGGAGGAGGAGGAGGAGGAGGAGAGAGACGGAGGAGCCAGAGTGAGAGGACCGGGATTTTTTCTCTACTTACAGAATCTCCAGATCGCGCAGCGCTCGGAAAGCTCCATCTTCAATGCAGCTGATGTGGTTGCTGTCCAGTTGCCTGCACCGAACACGCAGACGCACACACACACAGACAAACACACACACACACAGAGAGATGGGAGAGAGAGATGTGAGACAGTCAGGCGCAAGTATGCACGGTCCGCTCAGCTGGGGGAGGGACTAACAAAAGGCAGGTTCCGTGAATGAATGAATGTGGGCATGTGTATGTGTGTGTGTGTGTGTGTGTGTGAGGAGATACCCCAGTAAGTGAGCTTAAAGTAACAGATAGGAGACACTGATGGTAACTCCCAGACAAACACACACACACACACACATTCACACACACACACACACACACAAACACTGTGGGGAAACCCGGCTGAAACAATAGCACACAAGCTAAGGTTAAGTCTCTCACCTCGGCGCTGATATGGCCAGCTCAGAGGAGAGGAGGAGAGGAAAAGGAGAGTGCGAGAGAGGAGAGCAGTATGCTGGAGTGGCCTGCCTGGCGTCAGCCTATCACCTCCCTCCCCTGCTGCATGCCCAGCTCACACTGGCCACCGGGAGAGAGAGAGCCGAGAGAGGTAGACACAGTGAAGAAGAGAGCGAGCGAGCCGTAGCTACTAAAGCCCACCCTGCTTGTCTGTTCTGTAAATATTAATTGCGTTTTCTCCTCTTTCACCCCTCCTCCTCCTTTCCCCTCCTTCCCATGTCCTCTTTTATTCTTTTTTCCCTCTCTCTGTAGTGAAAGAGGGAGTAATTTCATTACATTAGGCCAGCCAATCCATTAAGGGCCTTTTACCGGCTCTGTCACTGAAACAATTTCATTAAAAGGAAAGCCTCCGTAAATCAACCTACAGTCACGACTCTGCCGCTCTTTCCCGTTCTCCTTCCTTCCTCTCTCTCTGTAACTCCCTACTCTTCTTCTCTCTCCCTCTCTCTCGCCCTGTCCTTCCTCCCTGGCTCCTCACCCGCCTCCTCATTCACCGGACTCCCAGATGCACCCTGTACCCCGCCGTCATCCATCCTTTGCTTTTACTTTAATTTGCTTCCCCCGCCACCAACCATCCCTTCATCCATGAACTCAACAACCCCGGAACCTCCACTCACTCCCTCCCTCCTTCCTTCCACGCATCCATCCCTCTGTCTCTCCTCCCCCTCTCTTCTTCTCCTGTGGAGGAGCAGATGGATGGATTGCAGATGGAAAGATACAAAGGGCAGACGTTCAGAAGGATCTTTATGGTTTTTTTTAACTTAACCAGGAAGGATGAGTAGCATTTAGACTGTAACACACACACACACTCATACAGGTGGACAGACACGCACATTGATCACAAGCATCCTCATGGACACACACACACACACACACACACACACAGCATGGCTAGTTCCTGTCTGCTCTTCAGACGCGAGAAGATAAAAGCAGATCATTCCACCGTAATCTTCTTCTGCTTGTCCCTTTCTCCATCTCATCTCTCTTCCTCTAGATCCCTTCATCCCTAATCTCCTTTTTCTTTGACTTTTTTTCTTTTTTCTCCTCTCCTTTCCAAGCATCCATCTCCTCCATTTTTCATGTTCTCTGTCTCTCTCCATTCATAATCCATTTTTTTCTCTCCCTCTAGTGTTCTCTTTTCTGATTCCCCTTCACCTTTTCTCTCCTCACACCCCATTTATCCATCGCTAATCCATTCCGTCTCCCTGTTTTCTTTTATCAACCTTTTAAAAACCTCCTTTTTCTTCTTCTCCACATAGCCCGAGTGTGTGCTTGGCACATTGCAGCATCTGTTATATCAGTCATGTCAGCTTTTTAACTCAGAGGACGGTACTTCCTGTGCTCGGTTGGCTCTGTAAGGCGACAGAAATGACATCAGGGCTTCAGGAGCAACATATTCTTTGGTTTCTTTTTTGTATGTGCATGTTTGTGTCAGTGTGTGAGAAGAATCTGAGGGATATTTAAGTGCTTAGGATTTATATGTGGCTGCATTTAAGGTCAAACCAAAGCTTTGAGTGTCAGACAAGAAAACAGACATTTAAAAGTTTAGTCCCAAACAGTATTTACATCCTTTACCCTAGACAAAATGAAATTGTCTTGTTTGATCAATAAGTTTTTATATCAAAATTTCCTGAAGGCAGCGCTGATGTAAAACAGGGTCACAGTCACGGCTCAGAACAGCAAACCCATTTTTCATGAATTTCTACCTGATTTTTACCAACTGCTGCTGGTTAATGGTTGGCATGAGTTCCGTCTGGACTCAGGACAGTGAAAACCAAACAACTCTGCGCCTACAGGCCAGCTTTGGCTCCCAACTTAATTATTTTTAGCTCTCAAAAGGATTCCAAAAATTGATGAGATGTTTTGAGCAGCTTTGATGCAATGCAGTTATATTTTTTGAAGGGAATTTCGATGGAAGTTGTTTACAGCCTTGATATGCTGCATTTAATTAATTGAACATGACTGGTGAAGATCGCTGGATCATCAATAAGTAGCACTGAAAAGTTTCTTTTCATATAGCAGTTGAAAATAATATTCTGATTGGGTTGTAAAATCCAAATTTTAAATACAAGTGTCTCTTTTCTTCTCAGGCTACTCGCTGGAAGATATGAAGCCGTATGAGTGAGCATCTGTTAAATGTGTGGACTCTGAGCTTAAATCAGTCTTGGGATCATACCAACATATGGCTGTGCCATGTTTGTGTTTTATGTAATTAAAAGACATGTTCTCTTCAGGAAGGCACATTGGCAAACAGGCTAATCAGCCATATGGAGACACTTTCCATTGCCCAAGTTGACTGTAGTTACTAAGATTATTAAATTTTCACTTCTGCTCTCTTTGCAACACTGAATATGAAGCACAGAGTTAAGACTGAGCAATTCTAGAAACAAATTGTCCTGTGGTGTGATGTGTGTGACGAGTGATCCAATCCGCTCAGAAGAATGCCAAGGACACACTGATTTGAAATCATAAATAATAAACATGTTCAGTATTTACAATCATATATCCTGTTATGTGGGAGAAACCCAGAGGACAGACGAGCATGCACAAACAAAACAACAGCTAACTGGAAAGTGAGCTGACTGAAGACAGAAGCACAAAAAAAACAGTCATGGCAGCAAAAACAAAAATATCTTAAAATTTCGTAGCAGAGTTTTTGCTGAACAAACATTCATCAAAAACATCAATGAACACTTAATTTTGAGTGATAAAGTAATAATATTAACAAAGTTTATTAGACACACGTTATTACCGTCTAAAAGTAATTATACCAAAGCTGGAAGTAGGCTGCCATTGTTACAGTGTATAAAACCTTTCAGGGCTGGGAAGACTGGTTTGTTGTCTGTCTGACTTTGACAGGAGAGACAGAAAGTTTCCTCCTGTGTCTGATTTTCTAATCCTTAACTTCAGACGTGTCACATGAGAAAATGTTTGTACATCATTTTGTAATACTTAGATGGGTCACTCTGGAAGGTACTTGTTGTTTGGTGAGAAATAAAATAAAGCTGAAGACCTTTACATTGTCTTTATTTTCCACCATGTCATCAGTGACACATATTTCCAAATGTGAGGATGCAGGATTCCCACCACTTTGAAGAGCTGATGAGGACTGTAAGACAAGTGATGAAATGTCTCCAGCTTTACCCACCCCTACAGGATTGTGTTTGGATCATTTTTAGGACATATTATCACTTTGCTCCAGATACCATTCGGGTGTAATCTTCCTCGAAGTGAGAATAACACATTGGTGACCATGTACTTCATCTTCCATTCTCATCCGCAGCAAACGATTCCATCATGTGTGATTTGATTGGATTCCTCTGACAGCTCTGTTCACCAAGCACCCTGATTAGCAGCGACACAATTGGTATCAATCTGGGCAGAGGGTGCACTTTGTGTGTGTCTGTGTGAGTGTGTATACTCTTAATATTAAAACCATCTTGTTGCATTGTTAGTCCTCGAGTGTGCTAGTATGCGTATGTGCTTTTATGTGTTTAGAACTGATATAACGGGGGGCCAGAATTTAATTTCCTTCCATATAATTAGTTAGTGTGTTTAATCGGGTCTATTATAAGGCCTATTGGCAGACAGATTCAATGCTTCCCTCTGCTACCATCTGGAGCAAAGAGGGGGCGCACACACACATAAACACACAGCAACCCTGCCACTCCATGAGTCCATCAGTGAGCAGCCACTACTGAATGAGTAATTAATGAAAGGACAGAGGCAGGAAAAGGATGACACACTTGCCGGGTTCCCATCTAACGCACATCAACAAAAAAATATTCATCAGCTTTAATAAAATCAATACAAACATTCAGTTTTTGACTGGAAATTGCAAAAACGTTTTTACCATTCGCCTGACACAGAACATTTCTGTTGATACAGAAATAAACGATGAATAGCTGTGCAGACTCATTGAGTAAATAAATAATGAAGAAATTGACGGTAATGTTCCGAGCCTTTTTATCAGCTGAATTTTATTAACAGAGAGAACAGCCTCCCAAAAACTCTTTGAGACTCATAAATGCTCGACGCAAAAGAGAGACTCAAACTTTCATTTCACCAGAAAACAAACTTAATACAACCAAAGACTGCTTTATCTGCAGGAGGACAATACTTTCTGTGACTTTGAAAACTGTTTTTAATCACTGCATTAATTTAAATACATCTAATAATGCTACAATTTACAATAATGTTTGAGAGTTTGGCACAAAAATGACTCGGTTAGGCTCAGGGAAAGATCCTGGCAGGGGTTATTATGAGGTTTAGTTCTGAGAAGCTTCATCATCATGAGTAAAATGATAACTTTATGTGGTTTATTAAGAGAATGATTGTGGTCAAGCTTAAAAGAAATAAATGTTACTGTTGGTTTGAAACACAAAGTAAGTTGTCTGCTGTGTTAAAGTCTTTTGTTGGTGCATCCATCTACCACGTATGCTTCCCTTCTTTCTTTGTCGCTATTTAACAGCATCACAGCAAGGGGCCTT
>JAPZDX010000025.1:19778297-19791018 GCA_029783625.1 Naso annulatus
GAGTGTAGGTATTTTTGCACTTTTGACAAGCTGCTGCCTGCTCTGTTGCACCTATGTATTGTATTGTATGTTGTCATATGTTTTTATGGCGTGCAGTGACATGTGTACTGTTTTTATTGTTCTTTGGGAAGAGAACCCAAAGACAAATTTCCACCAAGGTGGACAATGGAAGTAAATCTAATCTAATCTAATCTAATCTAATCTAACTGCATGAAACACAATCAAAGAAAAAAATTATCTGGCTGAATATGAAGTATCAGCACTGAAACTTTTCTGAGGTGTGATGTTGTTGTTTTTTAAGGAAATGGAAGGAGTATCTCAATGACTTTGAGTCTCATCTACCTTTCCAGCGCATGAGGAGCCCAGATAAGTTTTAGTTTAGACCGCGATCATCCACACGCTGACGATGCTGCTGGTTCTTGTCACAGACTTTCAGAATGTGTTTACTTGCCTGTTCCTTAGAAAGTCTTGAGTGCAGAAAAAAGGTCAATGCAGCATTGATTTTTCTTTTTCAGCTCAAGCAAAGAGCTACTTCTATCATTTAAAAAAAAAAAAAAACACTTGTTTTTTCTTGCTAATATTTAATTTCAAGTATCTATTCACTATTGAGTGACTCCGAGGGAGAAACTGTAAAATTCTGTTTCTCATCACTTTACCTCTTTACCTCTGTAATCCAGCTTATGTTTTTCACATTTGGCTACAATCTCTGTGTTTTCACTTCTCTCCTCCCTTCCTTCATCTGTCTTAAATCTCCCCAGTCATTGCTCTTTAATGTCAATCTGTTCGTCCTTCAAAGCCAGCTTTACCCCACTGTTCCCAGCCGTCCTTTTACACTTTTCTTTTCTGTCTCTAATCTCCCCCTTTTACAGCGTCTACCCTTCTCTCAGTCTCTCTTGTCTTATCTTTCACTGTTTCACAGTTGACTAAACACTTTTTCTTTGCATGTTCTGTGTTTTTCTCTCCCTCTAATCTCTCCTCCTTTATCTCAATCTTTCGCTATTTTACAGTTCGCTACATTTTCCTTTGCTGCTCTTTTTTTTCCTCTGCCGTGTAATCTCTCCATCCTTATCTCCATCTTTCTCTTGTTCACAGTGGAAACTTCTGCTCTCACCAGGGAAACGGCTCTGGAAACAAACAAACAGTGAGGATACAGAGCCAGGTGGAGAACGATGCCATCAGCCTATCTAACATCATCGCCTGGAAACTGAGGAAGTCAAAGCTGCTGCCGGGGTAAAACGAGATGTGATGTGAAATTACATTTTAAAAGGCATACTAACTGACAGTAATGTATTTATGTGCAAATAATGACTTCTAGTCATTCAAATAAACATAAATTCATGATTTGCTCTCACAGAAAACTTATTGATTACTGATTACTCACATTTTCACCTCTACTTACCAAGATGACTATTAGCATTTTAATTGCAGAGCTGCAACAGTAAACTACACTGTGCACAGAGCTGTTCCTGTTTCTTTCATTTTTGTGTCAACACCCACAGACGAACTGAACAGTCAAACATTTTTAAAAGAATTGAGTCTGAAAGGCTTTTGGCTGTGCATCCTCGCATTAAAATCTTGCTATTTTGTCAGTGATGGCGTTTGTACAAGTTTCTGACGGGGGATGGCTCAAGCTAAATGTTAAGCTTAGTGCTCAGTCGGATGAGGTTGTATTCTTGCTGTTACTCTGTTCATCACAGCTCCTCTGTATGCATGCACCAGAACTGATCGACTCACGCTCTCTTGGATATGTGAGGCTTCTGTATCACACAGAAATCCTGAAAAATGTTCTGAATGTTGTTTGAAAGACAGAATACATTAAACCTACAGTATATATTTATGCTACAGAGAACATCTTCACTCAAAACCTAAAACGACTGACTGAAGCCAATCTGACTGACTAAAAGGAGAAGTTTGTTTGCACATTAAGCCTTAGAATAAGGATATTTACGATCATATAGGCTACAATGTTCTACAGCTTTAAAACTCGCTGAACGTTAAGTGGTGTCCTCTCATGTACCAACTAAAAAAACGAACCTAAACATGGATATGTAACACAGAAACAGCTGTTGGTTTGTTTCGTGAAGCAGCTGAAAGAGATGCTTTTCAGTTATATATCCTTGTTTAGCTTCACATTTAGTGTCAGTGCATGAGAGGACACCACTAATACATCGGTGAGTTTCACATCTTTTAAAACGAGCGTTCATTGTAATTTTCTACGGATTGTCTGAGTGCTCATGCTACTCTGTTGTTTTCAGCTAGCAGTGACGTCAGCAGTGAGCTCCAGCTCTCAGGACTGCACCTGATTATTATTTTCATAATAATGCTGTAGAACATCGTATATGATCGGAAATATCCTTATTATAAGGCTTAATGTGCAAAAAACCAAACTTCTCCTTTAAAGCTACCAAGGGGCCCATTTTTATGCACCTGGTCTGCTGAAGTGTGGGTGTCCACCCCACCCAACAGTAAAGATTAACTTGGCTTTAAATTTAACTGACCAGCTGGCAGTCAGACAACTAACGAGAAGCTTAAGAACAAAAAGCTCTAACCACTGTTTGTTTCCATTACAGGCAGAAGTAAGACGAGCATGTGTGTTTGCAACAGCAGGATAAGACGAGAATGCAAACAGCAGGTGTTCAGGGAATTAATATACCGTACAACCCACACACACAATGCACACTCACACACACATACACACAAAGATAGACCACTGAAACCAGTGAACCTTACAGTCTGGCTGCCTTGGGCCAGTATACCAGTTGACTTTACACACACACACACACACACAGACAGGTTTGGTGTGTGGGGGGCTGATTCATTTACAGCACAGCTTTATTGGTTGGCTTCACCACAGAGAGCGAGAAAAAACAGAGAAATAACTATTAGAGAGGAATGTTAAACAAATGACAGATCAGGTGACGAAGACTCCCAAGGGCTTCATGGAATGAGAAACCGTGAAATATTGAGAGAATACATGAGTTAAAGTGTTTGACATGTTGGGTTGTTGCTCGGTCAGCTATGTTTCTCTTTCTCTGCTTTCCCCGTCTCAATCTGTCCTGTTTTCTGTTTTCTTGACCTTTGCCCTCTGTTTTTTCTATCAGGTACAACAATGAGGAATAACGACTATTAACTGCAGTTTCCTCTCTCTGTTCTGTCTCTATCTTTACCACTGTGACATTTCCTTGTTCTACTTTTCTCTCACTCTATCAGGCGCAGCATCCTTATCTCTCCATCCTTTCCCTTTCATCCTTTGTTGTTCAACGCTTCATTTCTGAATGCGTTCGCTTCCTGTACTAATCTCCTGCTATTTTCCCTCAAAGCTCTTGTGGTACGGCACTTTTTCATTCCTCCCTTCTTGCTCTCCATCCTTCTCTTTTTTTCCACTCTAAGATAGGTATGCTCAATTTCGCTCTCTAAATCTCCCAGTTACGCAAGGAATCCTAATTGCCTTTTTCCTTTTCCTGAGCTCCACGCTCTACAGTGCGTCTGTCACCAGAAGCAGGGGGCAGGAAGGCGTCAAGCTGCTTCAGAATTAGGCTTCGTTACAGCTGCAATCCATCCACTTCAAATGTTAGGATTTGACATTCAGCAACAACCGCTCAGACTTGCTCTAATCACAACAAGCAACCACAAAACATACAGCATATTACATATGTAAGGTGGAAAATATTTAAATTGAATCTAAACTTTTAAGTTGCAGTTTACATATTTAAGTAACAAACTCAGATACATGAACTCATGTTTATAAGAAGAAACTTTGATCGAGTTAAGTTTATAACTCATTTGCATGTCATTTGTTTCGTATAAAGGATTATATGTTGCATATATCCAAAGACAGAATCATGGAAAGCATGCACAAGAAAAGTTCAGTCACTGTGTCTGTTTGCAGACCATGTATTCTCTGAAAGTGTCCACAAGTTTTGGAAATTTTGGTGGTTTTGTTGAACATTTGATATCCTGTGTAACCACTCACTGTTGTTTTGAATGTCTGTCACAGAGATGCTAATAGGAGGTAAACTCTCTCCTATTACAGAAAGGCTCAATGTGATACACGGCAATCATCATGAGGAAAATTTGGGCACTCACATCGTATACACACTCACACAGCTCAAGGCATGTTAACTGGCAAGTAAAAACAACTCTCAGACCAATATTGTGTAAAGTCAGAATCCTTTCAATTTGATACTTTTCAGGCAAATAGAGATAAATGAAAACATTCAGCATCACCACCAGGTTTATTTAATGTGGTGGAGCAAAAGGTTAGCAGCACTGTTCAGAGAGGGAAACTGTGGAAGATTGCATAAGAGTATAATTTACAAAAAACTGCAAATTAGCACTCATGAATTAAGTTTCTGCAATTTCTGTTATTCTGGCTGTGGTGCTAAAGAAAACATGTGCAATAGGCTTGAGAAAATGTCAAATATCGAAATATTTGCCATCATTTGCTATATTTGTCACAGCATCGAAAATGAACAGCTGTTATGGCACCCTGGGCTCTTATTTTAAAAAGAAAATGTATGTGGAGCTGCCTGACAGCGGAGGCAACACACGTAGCTATTTGATGAGATGGAGAGGTTATCCCAGGTTAACTGGCCTGACGTAGCCATGCATGCAGCGCTTTCACACACAGACGTGGAGGACTTATTTTCTAAGATGAACACCAACTCACCAATTTGGCAAAAATTTCAGCTTAAAGCAGGAGAATATTGTCATCACCCTTCTGGACGACAATATCATGATAAAAAAAATTTGGATACCATCTGAGCCTAACAAACAAAGGCAAGCAACAAAGTCATACGCAAACATTAGTGTAAGATTTTTGGATTGCTGTCATTGAAAGCCCAGTGGTCTGATACTTCTTACTGGATTTCTCTATCTGTGTCCCTCATGGTATCTTTCCTTGATTCCACTCGTCTCTGTATCATTTTCCCCAGTGAAGTTCTTCTCTTGTCTTCTGCCATCAACACTGGATCATATGCCACCTTTCACTTCTTTCATTTGTCCAAGTAATGGATAAAATTGCCATCATGGTGAAATAACTCTGAGAAATAACAAATGAATCTTCTTGGTCTCCTGTGTCTGTCGAAAACCAACCACCCACAGTCTCTGCATCAACCCACTGTGGTGTGGCTGTCCACAAACAATCTGATTATACATATCAACATCTGCAGAAATTACAATAATCTGAATCTAAAAAAAAAAGAAAAATCATGTATGGCTTCTAACCAACCTGCATAAAACAGCATGTAGTACGTTTACAGACAGTCATGAAATCCAGCCTCAGTAGAATTTACACAGCAAAAGCAAACATTTGCTGACACCACTGAGGGAAATCTGCCTGGAAGACACTGGTTTGCTTCAGTTTACAGCCACTGCAGCAACAGCACTGATCACTGTTGAAAATATTTTCTCATGTAGGCTCTGAATGCTCAGAAACATTCCTGACATTTGACATATAACATTTCAAGCGAGCCAAAGTTCCTCACCACACATTTGTCACAATGGGTAAGATTCTTGGCCTATTCGAGGCATTTGCAGCATCTAGAATGCTAACAACGCTAATAGAGACCAAACAAAAAGGTGGGAGAACTTCTTTCCCGAAAGAAGAGGAGAGGAAGAGGAGCACAGAGAGTGATGATAAAGGAGCCATTAGTCAGTGAAGTATTTTTCCTTGAACAGAATGACGAACATTCAGTTTCACTCCATACAGGAGGATTACGTCTCAGTGATGCACATTACAGCTCCCACCGTCTCATCTGCATATTATTTCTTGAACATTGTCTCAATCTGGCTCAACTGCATTCTAATGTTAGTATTTTTAACTCACATCTTTGTTTTTCCCTCTCTTCTGTCCATCTTTTATCTTTAAATCCCTCCACATCCTCCTCCTTTATCCTCCTGCTTGTGCTTCTGTCTTTTAAATTACTTGTTAATGCGTCTTTCACATTCAATATCCCACACTGATCTGATTTTGTCAAAATCTGGAGGAGTAATGCATACTTTCCCTGTGTTTCATCATCCGTTGCTTCGTTTCCTGTCTGTCACAATTTATTCCTCTCTCCCTCATGGTCTCCATTCGATGTAAATGCCACTCAACCTCAGGAAGTGCATAGTTTGGTGTCGTTGTTAACCGCGCAGGCTTGACCACATTAGGGAGTCGCCTGCAAGCATCCCTTTCTTTGAGAGCCACGAGCCAAAAGGACTGTAAACCAGCGCTGTATTTGGTTAGCTCTTTTCTTTGCTGGAGTTTACAGTGCTGAATTGCCTTTGTCTAGATTTACTACTTCTGTACTGTAAGCGAATGGGGCGGGATGGGGGTGGAGGGGTAATTTGGCCGCTGAGAGGCCACTTGACAAGAACAAGGACTGCTGCTTCCTCACCAGAGGCCAAGTCAGAAAAAAACAAGAGGATGTCAGAACGAGAGAGGTTAAGATGAAAGAGAGAGTGAATGATAGAGACGAAGCCTGAGACGGACAGAGAGATGGAGAAACACACACATGCACAGCGCAGCATACACTTCCAGCCTAACATAAACAGTCTGTCACTTTGAGCTCAGCTGAACATTGGATCGAAAAGGGAAAATTATGGTGCAAGTCACACTCTCATACTTTACACATACATTGCACGCACACAAAAGAGCACAAATATGTATACACACATATATATAGTGGAAAGATACACACAGAGAAACACACTGAGAAAAGAAAGTCCCTGCAGAAGGGATAGAACGGGTTGCTTTGGTGACAGTGGCCTAACAAAACAGTGGCATAGCTTGTTAACATCAAACATCTGCACACACACACACATGCTAGCACACACACACAAACCCAGCCTGGCGTTCGTATGAAACACACTCTGAAGTCCTCCAGGCTGAGGACTTCTGTTCGGCAGAAAGTCACAGAAGGTCATTCGTGACTTGGGGTAGTTTCTATGTGACACGGTCTCTCTCTCTCTCTCATTAAACGTCAAAGTTTCCAACGACAACCAATTACATGTTTAATCCAGCGAAAGCTTTAGAGAGTGTGTATTTGTGAGTGTGCTTGCCTAATGATGAGTGTGCACTGTACGTGTGTGGCCGCATGCATAAGTTCTCTTATGTGCTTCCATTCATGTCTACTTGTTTGAATTTGGAATGAAAACGTACCTTTTTTTTTATGTGTGTTGGCATGTGTCTGGGTGTTCTTGTACTATCTTTGTGAGGACCCATTTTTAGACCTCAAGAGTGAGGATATTTTTGGAGAGTGAGGACATTTTTGGCTGGTCCTCACTGCTTCAAAGGGTTGTTTGAGGGCTAAGAGAAAATTCTAGCTTTATGCAACCTGCGTCTAATTTTAGGAGTTTTGACACACAAAGTTAATTGCTGAGATATGGTAACATAGTAACAGTACTTTTTGGAAAAAAGGCAAAGACCATAAGCAAAGTGACTGCTTCAAATTGACCCCCAGACCGGTAAAACTTTGAAATCATCGTCATCCAAAATCTTTACTGCAAACGTCTCAAAGTCAAGAGGTTTTTGGGGTCCAGCTTTTACCTCTTCGTATTTTCTGTCAAGTTTTCACGTCAAGCTTATTCTCAAAACAAATCAGAGCACCCAGAGGAAACCCACGCAGAATATGCAAATTCCACACAGACAGGTTCTACCCCAGCCAGGTATTGAACCCAGGACCCTCTTGGTGTTAGATGAACAGACCTAGATTCAAACCCAGCACCTACTTGCTGTGAGGCAACAGTGCTAACCACTAAGCCACCGTGCAGCCAACGGCACAAATGCTACTGACTCTACCTTTAACATTTGGCTTGTCTACAACCTGTCTAATCATCTGACACCTCATTTCTCATGCTTCCTTCCAAGATCTCAACCATTATGAACGGATGCTCATATGTAAATATAAAAGCCAAAACTACAAAAATAAGATTCAAGTTATAATAAACTGTAATTTTCTTTTAAAGGTTAAATTCCGAATTAGGCTGAGTTTGGGTTTGGCAGTTGTGATGGTTAAGGTTACAAATAGGGTTGAGGAATGCATTGTCAGTGAGGGTCCTGCACATTTATGCACATTTATGCATTCGGCCTATAAGTGCCTGATTTACCATGTACTGCCAGTGAGTATGTGCCCCTCTGTGCCTGTTTGTGTGCATATTCTTTGTCCGTACAGCCCATGTGAATACAGCGTATGTGGGTATGTTTTAATGCTGCCAGCTTGCTCTGTTTCCCAGAAGGGCAGAGCCTGCTGTCAGTGCCAGCTGGCTTCCTCCTTGGCAGACTGAAAGTCATTATATAGAAAGGTCAACTGCCTGCACACAGAAGAAACTTGGGGAAGAGAATATCACCCACTGACCTAGAACTGGAGCCTAAATATTGGTTAACTAACCCAATTGTGTCATTTGGCATACCATTAATCAAACGCAGTTGGAAGGGCACAACATGGTTACCACGAGATGGCCGCAGATGATAGGCGTGACATTAAGAGGCTGTTTGAGAACAGCAAGCTCATTGTGGTTTTACTTATTAGTTTAGACTCGTCTGCTATAGCAATAACACTCGGCAGCTCCTCATATATATTACATCACCATCGTGCCCACGATAACAGTAAATTGCATGATGGCTCTTTATTCAAGAGTTACCAGAGCATGTGCACTGACTGAAGCTTCCCTTAAAGTTCTGGACATACACAGAAAACAGCACAAGCAAAATATATCACTAAAAACTTCTCTGGTTCTAAAAAGTTGGCAAAGCAACAGCACAGCATGGTTCGTGGGAATTATCAAAACGGCTGGAATGTATCCTTGACCTATAAGAATTCTTGGCTGTGGCTGGCAGTTGCATACAACACAATATTATTTGCACTGACTTCAGCCAAATGCTAGAGCCACAACTGAAAGGAGCAGAGCCAAAACTGAAGCGAACAGCTCAGAACTTCTAGTGATTACAGATTGTTCTTGATCCAATCAAACTCATCTAAATTTCAGTGACAGGAACTGTGTCACTGCAAATGAGCTGCTCTGCTGCATGCTCAGGTCAGCACCGGAGTAGTCCAAGTTCACACACACACACACACACACACAGAAAGATTCCAGTCCCACCACGGAATGCTGGTTCATAGCTGAGGGTGTGGTGGTAACAGCGTCCACTGACCAATCAACACTAAGCTTTGATAAGAGCCAGAAGCAGAGGCTGGAACGTGTTTGTGTTTGTCCATTCTACACACAGACACGCACACTCACTGATGCACAGTGACAGGATCATATTGTTGTGCGCTCCTTGGTAGGTTGGCACACTGAGGGGAAATGGGAGGTGTGAAAACTTTACTGGAGTGATGCTGCTGGCAAACTAAAGGTGTGTGAGAGTATGTGTTGCAGGGGGAGGTGGAGGTCAGAGAGAGATGAGTGAAGAGAGGCGGGGAGGGGGCAAAGGAGAAAAAAATAGGTGAAGTGAAGCAAGGGTGAGAAAAACACAAGAGAGTAGGAACAGGAGAGGTTAAAAGGAGGGAAGAAAGTGCAAGACATGTAGGAAAGAGAAACAAAGTTTGGGTAAAAATAAGGAGCTGGGAAGGGAAATAACAAGCAAGACAGAAAAAGTCCCAGACGAGGCTCAAGAAAGTAGAGAAGGTGTCGCTCGTAAAAATCTTGCCAAACTTCCTTAAAGTGCCGTCAAGTGAGGGAACAGAAAAATAGGCAGTTAAAAGCAGAATTAGTTTATAAAAGTTTGCTCAGCTAGCTTCCAACAGAGAAGTCATTCAACTGTGATTATCAGCACACGCACAGTTTGACAGAATCTACATAGATAGAAAATAAAAAAATCAACAAGAACATATCAAAAAACTGCACAAAATGTAAATAAAAAAACAATTATATAATCCACACATACTGGGAGTGCAATTACAGAGTTGATTAACAGAAACATTGAAAGTAAGTATGCACCTTTCCCCATCACTTCACCTGATCTGCACCACGATAACGCTTTTCAATACCCAACATGATGGATTATATCACTAGTTGTAAAGACGCTTGTACCGTTACACAAGAAAAATCATAACTCTCCCTCTCCATAGCATTGGAAAAAATAAATGTTACATGTTTTGGAGATGGAACAATATACTGTAAGTAAATGAAAAAAAGCCAGGTATGAGAAAAAGTGTTACAGGCTTTGGAAAAATAAGTTTTACAACTTTTTTTTCCATCATGTAGTGAAATCACGTGGAGCCACCTCACTGGTTGTCCAACATCTAATCGCTGTGCTTTGGTGCCCTGCGCCAGCTCAGAGGATGGCGACCCTCAGACGACCAATCTGATTCTTTTAACCACTCATTGAATATTGATCTTATGTAATTAGACCACCTCATCCTCTCCCTCTTTATAAGAAAGACGAAAGTAACGAATGGTTGATGATCTCCCACTGCACTGCGTACGAATGTGTCTGTGTTTTTGTGCTCGAGTATGTGTGTTTGTGTGTATGTATGAAGACGAGTAGATCCTAAGAAACGTAACATGAGGAAATAACGTCTTTGTCTTCTCATGTACAAAGACTTTTCTGTTATGTTTGATACATCATGTTTCATTCTGTTGTGTGGAAACAATAAACAAAAAACAATTATTAAAAAAGCACGCAGAAATATATAGATGTACAATCCCACACATTCATACACCTGCACACACTTTCACACAGAAGTGTCCTGATTGCAGCTCATTCAATTGGAAACCCCCTCTAGGGCTGCAGCATTCAATTTCCCAACATTTCAAAGCAGTAGGGGCAACAGTTTGGAATTTGCAGCTCTAAAAATCAACACTCCAGGGTGTGTGTGTGTGTGTGTGTGTGTGTGTGTGTGTGTTAACGAGTGTGTGTGTGGTTGCACTCTCCGGAGGGCAGGTGCGAATTGGACACGAGAGAGAAAAGCCGTCCCTGTTTTCCAATTCATTTTCCCCAGCATCGTTAAGCCTGTTAAGCCTCCCCCGAAAACCCTCCACTCAAATTAGATGCAAATGAGGTCTCAAGTGGCTTCCCAAGGAGGACATTACGGAATTGACTGGCCTGAGGTAATCTGCGAGGCTGCCTGCGAGAGCATGTGTGTGTGTGTGTTGAGTGAACAGATGAGGCCACCACTGATTTTCTCTCGTTAACCTTTCCAAATGCTCTGTTTACAATAGTGAAGAAAACCGGGCTTTTACAGAGATTCATTCTGTGGTTATGACAGGTGGACTCTGCCTCAGATTATTGCTCTCACTCCACTTCAAAGTTTTATACTGTGTGTAATAAAAAGGGTAAACTGGGACTAACTTTAATGCTTGAAGGGTCACAGTGATGATTTCTAAAACTTTACACTGTCAACCAGTTTTATTTTGATTAATATCCCCCTCCTCGGCAGCCATTGTTGTTTGCAGAAAATATCTGCCATTGTTTACCTTTCTGATGTTTTATATTAGTGTATCTCAAAGTTTTTCCATCAAGTACTTGACTTTCTTCTTGTGCCCAATTTTCCTCCATCTGTTGCGTTCTTTTTCTTCATCTTACAGTGATTTTCTACATTTGTTTTCAGTAACCTCCACAGTCTGTCAGAATTTGTCTGATTCTCTACATGTGGCTCTACAAAGCGATAAAAGGAGCAGCAGAGTAGTAGTCAAAAAAGATTTTCCACTCAAGATAAGGCGAGAGTCATGTCCCTTACTCACACACACCACATGTCTTGTGGTTTTGTTGCACAGTATTCCTGTGTGATGAGACTTCTGTTAGTGGAGAAAACTGCATCGTCTCTTCTTTATGGATTTCAGTTTGTATTTGCTTGAACACTTGAGGCTACACGTAAACTAGAATTTTTTTATTTTAAAAAGCATAACTTTTGCTGCACTTATGCCTGTTGTCCACACTACTACAACACTTAAGAACATCTAAAACAAAGATTATCTTATCAGTTAAGATGTGTTATTCTCCATGTAACTCTGAGTCAACCATGATCACCTTATGTGTTACTTTCAGTAAGAGTTACACCTCGTCGGAGGTCAAAATACACTTTGATCTTCCTCAGGTCATGTGATATTGGGGCCCTATGATTTCTGCGATCATGGAATCGTGGACAGAATCACAGAAATGGCCAATAAAAACTGAATCTATTGTTAAACCTGTGACCACATATTGACTGAAATTCCGTTTTCGGGAGAATGTTCCGGGAACGTTCCAGGAACGTTCCGGTGGTGGTGGTGGTGTTGGTGTGCATGGGACCGCCCACGCATCACTTTACAAACACTCTGCTTCTATGTGTCAGGTGATATGCTGTTTTGCACATTCTGTCAACGTACTGTCAATTGGAAACATGCATTACAGATGCAATGATTTATCAAATAATTGATTAATCAATTGATAGAAAATAAATTGCAAACTACTTTGATAATCGATCAATCGTTTCAGTCATTTCTCAAATAAAAAAGTAAAAAGAATTGCCAGTTTTTGCTTCTTACATATGAGAATTTGCTGCTTTTTTGTATCATTTATGATAATAAATGAGGAGACTTTGTGTTTTGGGCTGTTGTTTGGACAAACGTGGCAATCTGAAGACATTTCATTGGGCTCTGGGTAATTGAGATGAGCATTTTTCACACTTTTTTGACATTTCATGCAATAAACGATTAATCAATTAATGATAAAAATAATCGGCAGATTAATCGATAATGAAAATAATCATTAATTGCAGCCGTAGTGTAGATATGTGCAATGACAGCTTGTGGTCTA
>JAPZDX010000025.1:19791118-19804237 GCA_029783625.1 Naso annulatus
TCAATTAATGATAAAAATAATCGGCAGATTAATCGTTAATGAAAATAATCTTTAATTGCAGCCGTAGTGTAGATATGTGCAATGACAGCTTGTGGTCTAAAGCCCACCTGAAAAACAAAGAAAACACTGTGCTGCTGCCGCTAACACTAGCCGGGCCACCACGCCCCTTCAGACGACCAACTTAAAATGGAAAAGTGGAATTTGGGAAATAATGAGACAGAATTTGGGAGAGATTTTTGCAGGCAGCTATGACATGCGTTTTCAGGCATGTTAATGTGGAGTTTTTGTCAGAGGCAAGTTAAAGGAGTGAGGGATCGCCTGGTCTGAGTGAGCCGGTTGTAGGACGCAAGACAGTGACCTGGCTGGCAGGTTATCCACACACACACACACACACACACAGTTAGAGAAGGTTACTTTCACTGAGGAAAGTTTAGGTCTCATTTTCACATCTACAGACAAAACGCAGGGGGAGGCAAAAGGTCATGTGCTTGCTGGCCTTAAGGTTTCAGGTTTCATATTTACTCATAACTTAACAAATGCCTCTTTACCTGAATCTGTTGTCCACGTGGAATTCTTATCACCTGTCAAACCCAAATCCCTGCTCAGGGAAATGATGCTAATCTCCTTCGTAAAAAGTTTCCCCCTCTGCCTTAACCTTTAGAACTGGAATCTCATCCATTTCAATTTTTCCCAACTCAAACTCCCTAAAATAAATCTGCAGAGAGAATGATGATGGCAGGCAGGCAGGGAGAGAAAAAGGGAGGAAAACAGCAACTCTGAGCCAAAGTCACAGCTGAAACACTGACCTGGATAAATCAGGGAAACATAAACAGAGTTTCTGGACTGAAAAGGGGAGGGAGTGGGTACTGCTACCCCAGATATTCCACCGGGGGGACACCCCAGCGAGAGGCAGGGGACTCTCCCCCTCCTCCCTCCTCCTCTCACCTCCCCATCACAGCCCGCTCTAATTATTTATTTTTCTAGGGTGTAAATGTCTTCGGGGGATTGCTGTGTAAAAGCCGACAGGTCCTGGGAGGTCACAATAGCCCTGTGAGACGGAAGAGGTACGGGGTTCATTGTTCACACTCACACAAACGCACACAAGCAGCACAATCATACGAGTCAGCGCAAACTTTCAGACACAAACACACAAACAATTACATGTAAACACATTCAGTCAAAGTAAAAATGCAGGAACAAGAGCTAATCATGAGCTTTTATCCTCCACTAACGCACACACACACACACACACACACATAGACTCACATCCACAAACACAGCCCCCCATTTCCCTCTGCAGTCTGCTGATTGTGTTTGTTGTCTCAGGGTTAGGTCTGTTGTTGATCCCCTGCGGAGCTTTTGGCTGCTCCGTTATCATGCATAATCGCTTCCATACCTTAACAGCATAGGTGTGTGTTTGTGAGAGTGCATGTGTGTGGCTGTGGGGGTGTATACGTGTCAGGATCAGGCAGGAGGTGGCAGCAGCCTCTGTCAGAGGTCCGTCTCTGCCTTAGGAATGAATATCATTTGTAACTAATTGTCACCAGGTTTAAAAAAAAAAGCACTTAAACTAATTTTTTATAGGTTAAATCACTGTTTAGGATTTAACACAAATCACTAAGGATCCAGCCCAACTTCGGGAACTTCTAGAAAAATTGAAAAACTTGTGAAAAAGTCTGACTGCAACCTGCGGAAGAGTATAAAAAGATTTTAGGAGCTCACTGCGTCTTCTCACCTTTCGTTTTACTCTGTTTAAAAGCTTAAATACTCACTCTAAAAGCTGCTTCAGGACTTTTTTTCTTTACTGCCTCCATTCACTGGGGTCACTGGGGAATTTCTGGGACAGTTTCATGAGCACCATCCAACAAGTATACCCAAAGTGGCTGCAGTATACTTAAAGCCAGTGGTGTAGTGCAGGACACGCAGGTAATCGGAGTACACCAACTTATCATTCAGTCTGCATTGAGTATATTCACTTCTAAATCCCTTCTGATCCTATCTGTTGCAAATCAGCTCTAGCAAGAGACTCTTTAAAAAAGTACTGGCCCACTGACTACTTACAATTTTTTTTTTTTTCATGTGTGGATGGACTAAAGAATCAGGAATAGTTCACTCTCAGCACCTAATTATGTAGTTCTTTCAGCCTATTTGACTGTGGGTCAGTACTGATGCAAAATCTGCAACTCTGTTGTGGCTACTGTTAAATTTATAATGATCCTCCTTACTCCCTGAAGTCAAGCTGCAGAAGTTAAGTGACAACGTGCAAATAGGCCTATTGTCCCATTTTTTGGATAAACTTAATATGCAAGAGTAGTCCTACGTGCCGCTGTTTATAACACGTCACTGAAAAGGGAGCTTATCCTTTGCTGGACAGGCGGCTTTAAGAAATAATTGGGAGCATAAATTAAGAGTATATCCACTTCTCCAGGCACCACTACACCATTTCAGCCAGGAGGTGCACAGGACGAACTTCTGCTGGGAAGCTAAGCCTTGTTTTAAACAAGTACAAATGTAAAAGTGTATAAATAAAAGTATATATAACATACAGAGTATAAAGATAAAAGTATTAGTTTAAAGAAAAAAAGGATTTAACAGCCTGATTTAGCTTAATGTCTCTACATGTCTGAAAAGCCAGAGGACACCTAAAATCACGTTATCATCCTCTGAAGTATATTTTAATTGGTGGCAACTAAATGATAACTCAGCTGCACGTGGGCTGATACAAGCCAAACTTATCCAGTCGGGCAGAGTCTTTTAACTCAAAATAAAACTCTCACTGATTCTTGCTGTGAACATAAAACTGACTGTCTGCCTCATAATGATCACTGACAGCAGGTCACAGTTGAAATGCATCTCAAATGACCCACTGAGGAGCGGCCTGATGAACATTAACGCGGCGATATGCTTCCTATTCTCCTAAGTCGGCACAACTATCGATTTACTTATGAATATATTGACTTAAAAACGCATTAAGCTTTATTGAGACTTTTTTTAGCAAGCGTTTGGAGGTTTTAAAATCTCTTCATTACATCTAATAATTCAGTTATTCAAGTTCATGAAGATCCAAGAAAGGAAAGCGCACCACAGAGCGCATGGTGATTATCTGCAGGACTGATGATGACAAAGAAATTTGCATGAACTGTTTGATGAAGTTTGACTTACAGGCGCTCAGCGTTCCTCGGTATTCCTTTAGGCACAGTCTTCAAACCCAAACCCTGGCAGTCCACATGCGACCCGGAGCAGCTGCACTTGTGTGGGCAACCAGTCACAGAGGCAGCGCACACCAGCAGCGCAAACGCCAGAGCCCAAACCTGGCAGGACGCAGCCCGCTTCTCCGGCATGATATCCACAAAAACTACCTCCAAATCGACGTTAATTGGAAATCCGTGGGTGGAAGCAGTCGCTGTGGAAATAAGGATCCCGAAAATGGTCAAGAGAGGCCGTTCGACTGCGTGGTTGAATTAAATCAAAGAAGTGATGGGACCCGAAATCAAATAAGTTCGCAGTTGCAGAAGTTCACCAAAGTTTCTCTCACCGGGCTCAACCAGTTAAATTCCTCAAAGCCATTAAACTAAATAAAAACAAAAATGAGAATTTGGATTGGACACTAACAAAAGTCAGCGCCGCGCTTCTCTCAACTCGATGCGTAAAAGTCTCCCCAAATTGTGCCCATTCACAAACTCAGCGAGAAGTTATCAGGCTGACTCCTAAACTTTCCCAGGTGAAAAACACAGCCTGCTTCCAGAGAACATCCCTCCGCTGCCAGGCAATGAAAAGTGAGAGTTGCATAGGAGTTGTAATCAGGAAAGAAAAAGCTTAGATAGCAGAGGCGCAACACAGACTCGTACGCCTGGAGGTTGTGAGAGCGAGAGACGAAGACAGATTTGTACTTTTGTTTCCCCCAAAGCCCCTCTCTCTCTCTCTCTCTCTCTCCCTCTCTCTCTCTCTCTCTCCCTCTCTCTCTCTCTCTCTGTTGATGTCACCATAAAAGAGGGTGAGAGAGGTCTACAAACTTTCACTCGTCCCTTATCTTCCCCGCAGAAACACTCTGTGCTGCATTAACTCGGATACTTTCCCACACAGAGGAAGAAAACTCCAAACTGTTCACTTCATGGCAACAGTGACATAGTACAGAACATATTTTAGCTTATTTCCCAGCAACTGGTCCTCATTTCTTATGACCTATATATCAGCTTTAATGATTTACTTTAGGATCATATACTGGTTTTGATATGAACCATTTCTCCAAATAGTCCAATGAGCCACGCTGAAGAGTCTTTGTGTGTCTGCTTCATCAATTAACACTTTAACAGCAGCTGAAACTGAAAGGCTGTCTTATAAATTGGTTAGTCAAAAATGTGATTAAAACTTTATTATTATTATTATTTGTTTTGAAAAGCAATGGAGTCCACAATCACTTTAAACAACTCCAACACTTTGACTGAGACTTTTCTTACTGAACTTTAGGCAAAGATTTAAGGTGTCCACTCAGCTTTTTTTGGCATAAACTTGCATTTAAGTTATGCTAAATCCTCCAAATTATTTTGAAAAGGCACTGAGAAAGTCCCTGCTCATCCTGCAACTCTTCTTTGTCACACGTTTCTCCCCACTGGGACAGTGAGGCAGTGAAGTGAAAAGACATTTCGGTGTGGATTTACTCTGAGGAGTGTGTGCCCTTGAGGAAGCTGCAGCAGTGTTGCTGCCCTCTATTGGAAGAAGGGAGCTCGAAGGGTGAAACCATCAATTTGCAGTCACAGAAATAAAATCATTTCACTTCTCATTAAATCAGTGTCCTCCAAATTAATTTGATTCATTTGAGGAATTTTGCTGCAGAAGTAAAAAAAAAGTTGAAAAGCTTTTTTCACAGCAGGGTCTTTTTCTTTAATGAACAGTGGAAAGTTCATAAATATTGTAACGCCTGGAACCCAAATCGAGTCCTTCAGGGTCTCATTTTGGGGCTAAAGCTAATTAAAACATCAGTTTTCATGTCGGCTGGAAACCCACCTGAGAGTCTTGAGCATGTCGGCTCATTTTCAACCACAGCTTGATTCGTGGTCAGACAGTTATTAATATTCATACCTGAGAGTTTCCAGTCCTCTGGTGTCCATGCAGCTGGATGCGTTCACTGCTTTGCTCAAACACACATCGATGGTAACTGCTGAGATGGAGAAAAAACATCGCACATCAGTTAAGACACAGTCAGGTTCGTTGCCATCAGTTGTTTGAATTTTACGTTCAGTGAGTGCTTGTTTGGTGAACACACAAACACATGTATTGGATAAGCTGTGTCTAATTAAGCTGTATGTGTGAAAGGGATGGAACAATTATTGTTTTATCGTTAATCGTGATAAAAACACAATAATTTAATCGTGGTGAATTTCAATTAATCGCATAATCATGAATTAAAGTGTCTGCCATGAAAAGCCCAGTGTAAACCTCACTATTATTGCAAGTGAACTGTGAATAGTCCACGCTACAATGCAAGATGGACTTCACAGAACAGAGTATTTTATTTATCCTTTATTAATGCAGGGATGCCTTATAATTCATCATTACCTTGTTTATTCATTGTATCTTTTCAATGAAGATGTCTCCGCTATGAACATGATTCAGTAAAGGTTGTTGCGTAAAGTGATTACAGTTTGTTTAACTGCCATTGTCTTTTTTAAATTTTTTTAAAATGTTTTCTTAATATAAATATTGTGATTTTTCTTTTTTTTTTTTCTTTTTTAGAATTTTTTTTAGAATTTTTTAGAACAAAAAAGTTCCCACACACTGTTCGCCTCACTTGCCGTCAGGAACTTTTCTAACAATGCTGTGGTGTAAAGACCATCATCAGGTTCTCTTCAGAAGTTTTGTCTTTTCTTCATCTTGAGATAACCTGACGACGGTCTTTGCACCAGGACATTGTTAAAAAAGTTCCAGATCACAAGTGAGGTGAACAGCATGCAGGAGTTGTTTGCTCTACTTTTGTTGACCTTTGGTCTCTTCCTATGCACCTGTCGACCTAGGTGTACAAAAGTATTCACTGTTCTTTCAAAAAATATATGTATATTTTGAAATTATCACAAAAATATCCAGTATCACAATTTTTTGGCCACAATAATCGTGACATGAAATCTGCTAATCGTCTCACCCCTAATGTGTCAGTGTTAGACAGCATCAGAGACATGTGTCCATGTTTTAGATATAACCCCCATCCTCTGATTTCCATCTCATTTTCTTTTTCGGGGAAATTCATCATTATTGCAAATATCCTTCACACAGTTTCCTTCACTATTTAAGGATCAGAAGAAGATAAAGCTGCTTTGAAACTGTTTTAAATTTCGTTTCAGTGGCTGCAGCAGGGCAAGAAGAGTAGCACAGTTCTTTTTCACAGCATCTGTCTCCAGCTCCTCCTGGGGGATCCCCAGGTGCCCCCCAGGCAGAAGGGAAAATTAAAATCCCTCTTGAATTTCCTGGGTCTGCCTGAGGTTTCTTCCCTGCTGGCCGTGCCCAAGGAGGCACAGACGGGAGCAGCCTGTCAGAGTGTCAGCCAGGCCTCTTTGTAGAGAAAACCCATCTCAGCCGCCTACACTTGGATGTTGGTTGTTATCACTGCCAAAAGCTTACAGGCAGGCGTGTCACTGTGACACAGTACAGGCTTCCCAGACAAACACCTCTCAGACTGAAACCATTTGAATTGAGGAATATCACAATAGTAATAGTGACTGCCACAATAACATTACATTCTAAATCTGTCAAGCAAAAACTAGAGCCACAGGTACAATCATATCTGAAAGCATAAAAAAAGTCTCTCTTTCTGCAGCATTAACTTTGTTAGATATATTTCAGACAGACAGACAGACACACACACACATACACACACACACAACACACACACAAATGTCCTGTTAAATGCAAATGAGTTGGTGCAGTCAGGATACCAACAAGCCTGTGTGCAAAACATGTTGCATAACAAAAGCTGTTAACACCACAGATTTAGTCAAACAGCCACAGAGCTAACACTGAAAACTTGATGAGGAACTTTACAATGTCCCTGTCCACTTTCAGGCCAAATTAAAATATCGTTAAAACATTTACCAAGATTTCCAACTTAATTATTTTGCTGAAAATTAGTGTTTTTCACCTAACTTGCTGTACACTGTGGTTGGAAAAAATAGCATCAAGCTAACTAAGCTAATCTAAACACAAAGCTAGTGTAATAAAAGGAAGGGGCGTGACATAGCACCGTTATGTCAGAAAAAATTATGAACGGTGGTTAATGGAAAGAGACAAATTAATTTTTGATCCAGTTAAAATTGTTCTGATGTTTGTCAATTTAAAAGCTAATTTTGCAACTCAAGAAAGTCACAGTTTATCACACAACTGCTGAAGTGTAAGACTTTGAAAAGATGTATTTAGAAAGACGACACACCCGATCATCGCGCAAGCTAGTCTTAACAACAATCTGTGACAGAAGCGACTAATTCTCTGTTTGGCCATGCTTGTAATGATTTTTACCTCTTTTAATCCATTTTCACTCGTTGTGAACTGAACCAAAGAAACTGTGCTAACGTTACAGCCATGTTAGTGTTGGTGACGGACACTGTGCGAGACGAGAGACGAAGTTCAAAAAACTAAGTTCTACTTAACTATCCTCACCACAAATTGTGACTCTATTTATTTGTAAAATTATCTTTTGAAATGACAAGTATCATAATTGAAAATGAGGGCACAATTTAAATGGAAACAAAACTTATTTGCCTCTGTTTGTCCATCGACTGCTGTGCAAAATTTTTGCAAAATCAGGTACCATAGTGTCCAACGAAAGGGGCGTGACTTAGTCACATTATACTCTCTCAAGGTTTAAAAATGACAATAATGGGAAAAGACGACAACCCACTTTTACAAAAAAATTGTAAACTGTTAGTAAGTTTTCTTTGCAAAAGGAAAACTACTCTGCTTTTTTTACGTTTTATTTATGTTTTACAGACAAAGCAAAACTTCTGTGGCTTATTTTGTTTCAAATGCAAAGTTTCACATGTAGGAATGAGAAATGTTTTCACCTGAAATGTCAGGAGAGCTGGTACTAAAGGTCTGAAAACTTGATAAATAAAGGCAGACAAAGTGTGGCAGGTCTCCCTTTCCTCCCATTAAGTTACGCCTGTAGCAAAATGCTTACAATAAATTTCACTTATGCTCAACTGACTCAAGTTCTGGTTGTTCATGCGCCTGCATACAGTACATGCACAGTTCTTTTACAAAAAATAGAGCTGCGAACAATGATGCCATTGGGATCATATCACAGACAGTAAAGCTACACTGGATTCAGGGGTCATATGACCCTGTGAGTCGACCGAACTGCGTTCAGCTCCAGGTTAAAATATAAGAGAATTAATCAGCCTGAGTATAGAGTAAGTATGAGGACAGGAGAGCAAATCTTAATCCATACAAACACAGAGAGAAATAATGGTTTTGTGGAAACATCTGGTGTTGATTTTTCTCCATGTGCTGCACATCCATTAAATGAATAATGGACACATGGCATACAGTACATAGTGTATGCAGGATGCATAAGGCGAGGGCAGCAGAAGCACACATAAGTCAGACTGATCTAATTTGCCTTTAGCAACAGTTTGGTGACTATTCTCTTGCCCTTCAGTATTCCTCTTCCTGTTGGTAGAGGTTCAGTTTTTAATGGTCTAGTCTTGTGGTGCATGAATGATTGCATAGCTACATTCTCATCACCCAACAGGTAGCCTAAATGTAAAAGAAAAAACAATGTCAAGCACACATGCTGTTATTATGTTACTGGGGGAAAAAAAAACGATTCTGTTTTCCAAAATGGCCTCCAATGTCCTCATGGCACATATACTGAAAAAAAAATTTGCAGGTTTGATCATGTTAGTGCCTTTTTAAGCTCATGTACTCGTTCTTTCTATGCCTGAGCTGATTGAAAGCATACTGTACGGGAAAGAAACTTCCTCAAGTCAAGCCAGCAGACTTCCTGTTGGCTCCCTTCACATTTGAATTGGATAAAATAATCACACCAATCATCTATGCAGCCAAACCAACGGATCCCCTGCCTCTGGTGTTACTGAAGCTAAGCAGGTGGGGGCTTGGTTAGTATTGGGATGGGAGACCTCCTGTAAAGCATGGACATCCACTGGTGTGCCCATTGCAGGGCAAAGTGGGCAGTTAGAAGGGCAAAAAAATGTCCACACACTGATGCTTCACCAGTGTGCGGGACATTTTTTTGCCCTTCTGTTTTCACATATAGTCCTATTTAAGTGAACCAAACTCAGTCCCCAGAAAATGGGCCAACCAAAAAGGGACTCTCTTCTCTTTGCATTCACATTCTGAAAGAGGACCGAGTTCTCCTTTGGTACACTTCAGCTCTGCTGAGGCCTCAGTCCTCTTTCTCTTACCACCTCTAGTTCCTTAGGAGCTCAGACCTTAACTGCTTTGGGTAATTGGTAATTTTCACTTGGAAAGAAGATGGCTTCTGCTGTGCTTGTCATATCCACACTCCTGTGGTATTTAAATTGGTCCACAGAGATAGGGAAAACCAAGGAAGAATTGCTTAAATCACATGTGAACAGAGAAGCAGAGGAAAACTTTAAAAACTTTAGTGTTTCTGTTAGCAGTGGACAGTTGCCGTTCAGTGTTCTCCTTATATCTGGGGAAGTGCAGTTGTTTCTTCCTCAGACCAAACTACTCCGCGTTCATTAAAAGCAGCCATGTTACCATGTTTTTGTTTTTCCAGCATCCCAGGGTTGTCTACGGCAAGCCTACAGGGCTAAAATACAATAGAAAAAGGTGAAGCAAACCAGGAGCACGTTGTGTTCACAATGCTCAGCTAAAGTGAACCACGATGCGGATCCAAAGTGAACTGAACTGAGACCGCCTTCCGAGTGGACTCAGTTCTTTACGACAGGAAGTGCTTTTGTCACCACCACTTTTGTCCAAAGGGGCCGCTAGAATCAACAAAAACTGAAAGTCACTTTAAATGCATACTGTCAGTCTTTTTTGAAAAAACAACTACATATCAGTCATGCTGATGTATGCAAAATCCCAGTTTCCCTCAGTAGTTAAGTTTTGCTCCTAAGAAAGTCTAATCAAAAAATCTGGCAAAACAAGAATGCATTCATGTCAGTTCAATATTCTTTGGTGATTTCAAATGTTGCAAACAAGGTTTGCAAATTGGCTGAAATGGAGAAGATTTGATAGTGACTGGCAATTCCTTCCATGAGGTTAGGAAACATAATTTAAAAAATAAGGGGTCAATTGGGAAAGTTCTGTGTCTGAAAGCAATGAGAGTTTGGCCAAACAAATGAAAAAAAAAAAAAATGCACACTACAAAAACAACACGCTGAAACACTCAAACTGAAAGAGTGATCGTCCTTTTTTCCTTACACAAACCACTGCTTATGAGTGCATGAAACCGCTCTGTGACGACTTTGTTTGGGCTCACTGGGAATAGATGCATGTCATTAAGTTTTGAGGTTGAGGAGTCTCCACTGTATTTTAGTGAATTAGGCGGAAAAAAACAAAAACATGCAGAGTACTTTACAAAATGAGACATTAAGCGTTTGTGAAGCGAACCCAGTTGGCTGATGCAGAACTTCTCACACCAAATAACAGCAGCCACTTTTTCGCTCTCTTTATTCTTTCTTTCCTTGCTCATTCTCTTTCCATCCTTCAGTTGCCCTTTTCAACCCTCCATCTCATTCTTCCTGCTTTTAATCTCTCAAACTTTCTCTTTTTCTTCCTGTCATGCTGCCTCTTGTCTGCACATTAATCTTATTATTTTTATTTTTCTACCAATTATCTCACCATCTTTCTTTCCCTGTCACTCTCTCTTTATTTCTCTCTTCCCAGACACTGTATTTTTATGAGCTGACAGACAGTGTGCTACTAATTAGCATCTTTCTGTGGTTCAGGATCGGGCGAGTGACCAGAGTAACAGCTTCACGCTTCACTGCTCACACATTCATTCACTCACATGCAATGAGGCACACACTAATATCATGCTGTTACATTTCCTCTCTGTCTCTCTCACACACGCAAAAGACAAAGACATATTCCAGCCAAGTCTCCCGAGGGATTACATTTGTATTGAATAATAATGGAGGACACGTTCTGAATCTGGTGCCAATGTCTGGTGCCAATGCAGGATGTGATGTGCTTGTTTTGTAGAATGACGAACCATTTCTGCTGAATCAAAACAAGTGGTGAATAATATTTCTGTCTTTCCTAAGTATTTATCCATGACAGTGATGTTTTCTAATCCTTAAACTGGAAATGACTGATCATTGGGCCACTTGGAGGACACCAGAACAACTTGAGCACCAAACATACATCCTGTACATATCCTTATTTAGGTTTTGACCTTTTCTATTAGTAAATTAGCGTGCTGTTATTCGCTTCACTAAAGCAGAAAGAAACGAGGAAAACTAGAAAATGGTTGATTAGAAGAAAATGTTTCTGATCTTGGAAATTACAGCAAAGATTTCTTAGCAGCAACATTCATTCACCAACACATTTTATGTTTAGTCTACATAGGTGTAAACTGAACCGTTTACACACTGGCTCTAATTTGCTTTAATTTGATTTTTGAAAGACTAACAGCCTTATAACTTCCTTATTTTTGACTTTATGTTTCTCTCTGTTCAGACAGTTCAACGCTGCCACGATGGTGTGAATTCAAATGTCCATCCATCCATCCATGCGTCCATCCATCCATCCATCCACTGTCATCCGCTTATCCGGAGTTGGGTTGTTGAGGCAGGCCTGGCCACATCAGCCACCTCTGACTGGGAGATCCCACGGTGTTCCAGTCCACCTGGACCTGGATCTGCCCAGGTCCTCTTCTCAGCTGGACCTGCCTGGAACACCTCTTCAGGGAGACAACCAGGAGGCATCCTTACCAGTTGCCTGAACCACCTCAACTGGTTCCTTTCAACACAAAGGAGCAGCGGCTCTACTCCAAGTCCCTCACAGATGACTGAACTTCTCACGTAATCCCTAAGGGAGACACCAGCCACCCTCCTGAGGAAAACCATTTCAGTCGCTTGTATCCATGATCTCATTCTTGCGGTCATGACCCTTCCATTATGACCATAGGGTAGGAACAAAGATTGACCGGTAGATCGAGAGATTCACCTTCTGACTCAGCTCTATTTCCTTCACAATTGCGCAGTAAAGCAAGCGCAAAACTGCTCCCACTGCAACAATTCTCTGGCCAATCTTCCGCTCCATTGTCCACTCCGTTGTCCGCTCACTCATGCACAGGACCTAGAAATACTTGAACTCTTTTATTTGGGGTGAGGACTCATTCCCTACTCGGAGTGGACAGTCCACCAGTTTCCTGCTGAAAACCATGGTCTCAGATTTAGAGGTGCTGAACCTCATCATAGCCACTTCACACTTGGCTGCGAAACCAATCCAGTGAGTGCTGAAGGTCAGAGACTGACAGGACCACATCATCTGCAAAAAGCAGTAAATGCAATCCTTAGCCCACTGAACTGCAATCCTGCCCTCACACAGCGAGGCTTCAAGATCCTGTCCATGGAAATCACAAACAGGATTGGTGACAAAGGTGCAGTCCTGGTGGAGGCCAATCCCCACCAGGAAGGAATCTGACTTACTGCCTAGAACTTGAACACAGCTCTCACTTTAGGCATATAAGATTGGATGACCCTGAGTAGTGACCCCCCTCAGCCTATTCTCCTGCAGCCTTCTCCAGATCCACAAAGCACAAGTAGACCAGTTAGGCAAACTTCCAGGCCCCTTCCAAGATCCAATATTTTCTGCATTTTCTTTTTTTTTCATGCCAAATTATCTAAAAACAGGTGGATGGAAACCCACCCACACTGGCCTTTGTGTTTGTCTTCCTCCTTAGTTCAAGCCTTGAACAGATTAAGAAAAATTGGTGGAAACTGTGATATCTGATTGCACATTAATGGCTTATGCTGCACATCTGTGCATGTGTGTGTTCTTAAGATGTTGTGCTGATATCAGTGTAGGTGTCTGTTTGCCTAATTCTGTCTTTTTTATATGCCAGTGATAAAGTATGTCCTCATATGTGTGTGTGGTTAATGGATCTTTTAGCCAGACAGATCTTTGGCTGAGCTC
>JAPZDX010000025.1:19868794-19878966 GCA_029783625.1 Naso annulatus
TACTGCAGTATAAAAAGAGCCCACAGTGAGTAAAAACATGACAGAAGCAAAAAGCTGCCAAAAACTGCCTGGAATTCTGAAGGTTAAGTGCTTTTGCTCTTCAGATACTCAGTGAACCTCTGACTTTGACGAGTTATTCGGTTTCTGCCTGGCAGTAGTTTGGCATTACACCTCTTGGTCATTTTGCAACAATACCACCTTGGTGGCTGTAGATATAATTCACCATTTCAACTCAAAATCTAAACAAGCCCACAGGGAAGTTGATGGTCAGGGTCAGATAAAGAGCAGTACCCTCAGTACTCGGCACGCTACCTTGTTTCTTTCAATGAATCCAAACATAATAAGAACAAACAACAGCAGCTACAGAGGCTGCACACAGATTAGAACGATCCCCTGCCTGCTTGCATTATGGGCAGACGTTTGTGGAGTTGGCGCCCGTTCCAGAGATCACACCGATGATGAGTTTCCAGCAGGAACAAAGCTGCATTCAGCGAGGCGAGGCCAAGCCAGTGTGCAGACACGGGGCCGAAAGTAAACACTGCACTATAGACCGCAAAGAGATGAGATTAGATTAGCCTATTAGGGATGTTTGCTGTGCGATGCCACAGCATTTCCTCCCCCTCACCGCCTGCAGTCTGTCAATGAAACCAGGGCAGGCCACAGAGAGGGACAGAGGGTGGGGGTGAGAGTAGGAGAGAGAGAGGAGTAGAGAGGCGCAAAGACAGAAGCGAAAGAGGATAAAAAGAAGAGAGAGGGAGAGGACTCGATCAGCAATGGATGGTAAAGTAGAGGGGAAGTAGGGGAAGGAGAAAAGGAGCAGGAGAGAAGGAGTGAGGAACAAAATAGTCAGAGGAAGGAAACAGATTATAGGATGTGGTGTGACAGAGAGGGCAGGAGAGGATGCAGGGGACAAAATGCCATTAGGAACCTATTAGGAAAAGAAGAGCTCCTTTACCTTGTGATGGGCTGAACTCGTGTTCCCACTCTCTTATCCTCTCCTGGTGAAAGTACATGTGCAGTGTTTCTACGAGTCTGGTAAATTTTGTCTGCTGTAAAATGAGGAAGTCGAAATGACAACAGCTCCTTGTTTAGGTTACTCCTCTTACACGTAAAAAAGCAGACATCAAGAAGTGCAGATAATTGTTTTTCGGCCAGAAAGCAACAGAAAGTTTGTTTGTATGCAACAAGATTGTGATAAAATGATGTTGGGTATTTATGTAATATATTTCGTTACTGCATGTGAAACACTGGCTGAATGATATGAAGAGGAAACTAAATGATTTCTGCACATTATGTGCATTCGTGTAATGAGAGAGATGCTGGATTTTGGTGGCCCTGTGATCTGAGGCTCAAGCCATGTAATTGTGAATTTGTGGTTTTAAACTTGAGCAATGCAAAATGTCTTTTATTCTTCATTTGTGTCTCATCTTAAGCCTGATTTAAGGTTCTGCATTGGCTGAATGTGCCAACGCTGTAAGATATGCAAGTGGCTGGCACGGTTGAGAGCATTTCTACCTGTGTGTTTGTTATGTCTGTGTGGCTCTGCAGTTAAATGCTAGTATGTTCTTTGTTATCATAAACAATGGCGAGTGCAGCTGAACAGATCGTGTTGGAGCAGATAAACATGGAATATGAGATGCTGTTACATCAGGGATTGCATGAAGAAGAGAAGAAAGATGTCAGGGGAGATGGTCTGCATGACCATCAAATGGTTGGAGAGGCCGGGTCAAATGAAGAAATGTGAGTCTACCAAGCAGACCAACCACAGTCGGTCCACGTCGCTGGGATGTATGGTTACATTTCTTGGGAGGTGCATGTCAGACTACGGCGTAGCGCCTGTGAGTCATATCAGGCTTTGAACATCATCTGTTTCCCACATATAATGTTAAACAACAGACCACAAGAATTCTGATCTGAAACGTGGACAAAAAGAATGCAGGGAATTGTATGTTTGTTTTTTTAAAATCTCAGTTTGTGATCGTGCAAATTCAGCCGACTTCTGCAAAATTTACTGGCTTGTTTTTTCCTGCACTGGATTTAATTTAATCCCTACACACTTGTTGGACTGTAAATCCTCTCCTCAGTTGGTACTTACACTCAAGCCACAATTTACACCCAAACAATAACAAGTTGCTCTTTTTAAAAGTTGCATCTGTGTCATGAAACGTAAAAACTGAGACAGAATGAATTGCATGTTTTAGAACATCAGCTGAAAATACAGTCACATATAAAGTTATGCAAAGATACTTGGGACACAGTTTAACCTTAAGTTGTGGTGGGAAGAACTTCCTTCACTATGCAGGTTGGAGTTACTTTGCTCAGTGGCACCTGGTGAACGGTGACCAAGACCAAACAGAAACTTCTGAGATTTCACTATCCCACTGTAGCTGCAAAGAAAAGGATATGTATGCTGGAGGTGTATATGGCAGCTTTTGGAAAGATAAACAAAATGTCTCAGGTCTTAAGTTGGATTCGTGCCATCCAGGACTGTGCAGAAAGATACTTTAGATGAAAAAATGATTTAAAACGAAGGCAGGTTATGTCATATTTTACCTCTGCAACTGGCAGTATAGGCTGGATCAGTCACTGCAACTTCATTTGGCTAATTGAAACAACATTAGTTAAGTATTTTAAATGAAGAGTAAAAACAAAGTCAAACAAACTGAGAATTCAAATTTGTCGTCTTTAAAACACAAAATTTTAAAAGTTTTAAAAAGTTTCCTTTTTTTTTGTTTGTTTTGTTTTTGCAATAATTGTAGAGAAACTTCCTCTCGCAGTCCGCCCTGCACAAAAGAAAATGATGCAGAGAAAGATTTTCATTAGTTACTTGGTGACTACTGAGACATCCCAGAGAAACATGCATACCAGAGGTGGGTTACTCAGGGCAACTGTACAAACAATGAACAATAAAAAGCAAAATGTCCGAGGACACATCATGACATTCAAAAATTGAAAACATCAACTCTTTTGTTGCCTCATCTTTCTGGGCAGTCCCCGTCACATACAGTTCGGTTAATGGCTCTATTGTATAAATCGAGAAAACTATGTCCAAAAGTACCTTTTTAAAGATTTAATACAACACGGCTGAATGAAGTAACAGTGTTGTATTTCAATATAGAGAACAAAATGATTCCTCTTAGGGCAAATGAATAGATACCAGAAAGGCCAGATGACTGAGAGTGGTACTTACTCAGGGGCTGAGCATCAGATCACACTTAAGACTGTTTTCCACTTTGAGTGCTGATTGGTGAAAGGAGGCAGGAACAAAAGAACAGCTACGGGTCGCGCTGCAACACACAAAGATGAAGAGAAACTTTAGGGTGTGATGAAGGGATGGAACAGGACAGAAAGAGTGGAAGAAAGAAATACATAGGAAGATGAAGGTGGACAGAAAGGACACAATTAGATGAAGAGGAAGAAGAGAAGGAAGGCGGACAGAGAAAACCCCAGAGGCAGAGTGAAGCAGATGTAGAGTCACATAAACTGCACTCCAGAGGCTTACACAACCACGCTGTTTGAACTGGTGTTTGTGTGTGTGTGTGTAACTGAGCATGAGACTGAGCAGCTGAGAGATTAGCGTTCTCCTCTGTTAGCTGAATGACTCTGAGCTTGAATGCAGGGGTCAAAGACCAGTAGTAGACCAATGCACTCAGGGCGGCCTGCGGCTCTGGACAGTTTGGGTTAAAGAATAAACAATGCAAAGGAAAAGTCTGCGGTTAACGGAACAGTTGGACATTTCAGATTTTTTTTGGGGTGGAGCTTTTGGGAATAGAGGAAGAGACAGGGACATGCATGGCACGCAGCAGGAGCCCTCTCCAAAGTCAACCCCCAGACGTTGTGATAGGAACTCAGCCACATGGTGAACGCTCCATTGTGTGGTTTGACATCTTACAAAAAGGCATTTTCACTTTTAATCTGTAAATATAAAGCAACAGCCAGGATGCTTTTTGCAATTAAGACTGAAAACGAGGGGTGAATTCTTGCCTAGGGAGGATTATGAACAGATATGTGTTGGAATGTTTCTTGTTCAGGCACTGCAACTTCCTGGACCCTCTGCTGTTTATCTGAGACTATCGGAAGGCACTACCACACACAACCCCCTTTTTAGCACCCCAGCTAGATTCGGGCTTGTATTAAATATTGCAATATTTGCTGTCATTTGCAATATTTTTCACAATATCTAATATCAGCCAGCTCTTTTGGCATCTTCTGGCTTTTATTTTGAAAGGAAAATGCATGCAGTGCTACTGTGGTGGCGGAGGTAACGCGCGTTGCTATTTGACAAGGTGGAGAAGTCAGGTTAAATGGCATGGTGCAGGCATGCATGCAGCGCTTTAATGTACAGACACAGAGGAGAAAGTTTCGTGGGGGAACATCAGCTCACCAGTTTGCCAATATTTCATGTTAAAGGCGGGAGAAAGTGACGAGTCCCCCATCAATGATAATACCATTTATGAATATATTTTTAACAGTACATTTGTACAATATGTCGTGTTATTACATTTTGGATAGCGCCCAAGCCTAACCCCATCTGACAAACCCCATTTGCTTTACATTTGGAAGTAACAACTGATAGATCATGTGTCAGTGAGTGAGCATCACAGGTGCTGGTAGGTGGATTTGTTACCTTTGGACAGCATCATGTTAGCAGTTTTCCTCTGGTTCCAGTCTTTTTGCTAAGATGTCAGTACATGTTGCTGCTGATGTGCTTTCAGTCTGCCAGGATTTCACATAATGACAAATGGCAGTTTAACTGATTTGCTTAAAATTAAACTGGTTGAAGACTGTACATTGGACCTAATCGGACTAATTGGACCCAAGCCTGTTGGTTCATATACCTGTATTTCTGCGTGCCTCTGCAAACACACACACACACACACACACACACACACACACACACACACACACACATATATATATATATATATGTGAACAGTGCATGTGATGTGAAATGCCACGTGTGTGTCAGATGCTTATCAGCATGTCAGATGGAATCCACATAACCCAGCTGTTCAACTCTCCACGCTCAAACAACTGGAGCAGGACTGAGAGGAGAATAATATTGTGATAGTGAAGTTACTCCTGCAGAGATTTCCAGTTTTCTCCGCTCATAGCTGTGAAGTTGAGTGCTGAAATAAACTACAGCTTGTTTTATCACGTCACACTCTCGTCTTGTCTGCCTCTTCTGTCCAAAACCAAAGCCAGATGATCAGTGTGGGTTTGTGTACATTGTTTCCAAATGCACAGTTCTGCCTAAACAATGCAATGTTTTCCATGTGATTTTTGCTGTATCGACCACCCAAAGTCCAGAGGGAGACAGAGATAAGAGGGTTCATTTGTTGTTATACCAAGTGTATTAAAAATGCATCTTCACTGTATCAAAGCTGCCAAAACAGAACAGAGAGCATCTTCACTGCAGGCAGAGACGGAGCAGAGAGTAAACAGCTGCATACACAGACACTGAAAATGTATACAAGTACAAGACGCTGCCCATAAAAATGACTTAACACACGTAAGCACACACACACACACACACAGTCACTTAACCTCATGCCCCACGCACTCCTTACTGAGGAATGTAATTAGCACGCTAACACTAACAATGGTACGTACAAGAGAAATGCGGAGAGGTTGAAAAGCCCGAAGGAGCAGCAGGAGGCACTCAGTCACCAGAGGAGCAAGATATGGAGAACTAGAAGTTAGGGCTGGGCGGTTAACTGAAAATAACCAAAAACAGACATTAAGAACCCCTCACTGACTTGATCTTGCTTGTGTCAATGAATTCGATTCATGTTTCCCCCAAACTCTTCCAGTTTAGTACGCAGGAGATGCTGCAGAAGAGTCCAAAGGTACTAACAGCCACAACCAGCTGACCCATTTAAAGAATTTCACAAGGTTGTTGTCAGCTCCCTTTTCATCGTAACTTAAGCATGAAACTAAATGACCCGATAAACTGCGTTTGATAAGCGATTTTGTTCCTTCGTTTGGAACGAAGATTGTAATGAGTTACATTGTGACATAGTCAAGTGCTGAGCGAAGGTAACATCATCATGATGTGTCCGATGTAATTTTGTAAAATGTGTTTTTTTTATGCTTCATTAGAAAAAAATTCTCCACAGTTGAGCTATGTAAAAAAGCGTATACAATAAAAAATCGTTTCATGATCATAATCGAGGATAAAGTTTGAAATAATCATGATACTTGTTTGAAGTGCCAAATCTTTTGTAGAAAAATGAGAGACAGCCCGATTAAACATTGATGTATTTCTACCACTCATTGCTCCTCTTAGATTTTAGTTTTTTTATGACTTTTCTGCAGAGAACATGAAAACAATGAGATGGATGAGGGAGCTGCACGAAAACAACAAAAATGCCTGAAAGAGTTGGAGGAAAACACAAGTACTATTTTTACCCTTTGCTCAAAATTAACCTCATCAGACTTTCGTGCACATAACCAAAGTTTTGTGGCTTCAAACAAAAGACTTTTTAAATAAAAGAGAGGAATTTACTTCTGAAATTGTATGTAACCATGATATTTTACTTTTTTCTTTTTTTCTGTCTTTCACTAAAAGCCTAAGTATGTACAAGAGCTGGAAACAAGCAGTTGGTTTAATCTTTGTATGTGGAGCATCAGTAACATCAACTTGTTTGTAATGAGTGGAAGTAATGCTATGTTAACCCGCTTTATTTAGTCAAAAAAACAAAAAAAAAGTAAAAAATAATAAGAACAGCTTGTGATTTAGGGGTACAGCTAAGTAAAACCATTCATTTCATAGCTGATTAGTTGTTATTGAAAGTGTCAGAAAAAAAACGGAAAAATACCAGTCCAGTTTCCCAGAGTGTCCAAATTAACATCTGCAGACGTCGTGTTTTCGTTGACCAGCACTTAGATACTTTACGGTCAGTGTAACGGTTCTGAAAATAGGAGCGCACCCTCAGCATGGACACTTACGGTCTTGAGTCGTAATTCAGTCCTCTGTTTTGCCTCCATTAGCATTACTGACATTTGTCAGTAATGCTAATGGAGGCGAGTGCCTTCGCTGTCGGATAAAGGAATCATGGACAATCAGCCGCTGTTTTCTTTTCTTTTTAAAATAAATGAAACAATTGTTATTTTCTCCATTTTGTGTAATGTAATTAAATTGTTCTCGTCCCTTACCCCACATACCAAACTGTGAATTTACCTTTGCAGTCAAATAAAACTCAGTAAATGCACAAATCCTCATATTTAAGAAGCTGGAACCAGAGAATTTTTGGGATCTCTGCTTGAAAAAAGTGTTCAATAGTTTCTGATTAATTTTCTGTTTAAAGTTCAAGCAATAAATCAGGTCAGCTCCAGTATTATTTACAGCCTGGCGAACATCGTGTCCAGCTTGCAGGGCTGAGAAAGGAGGGGCAAGGCGTGGCTAAATAGCTCAAGTGGTACAAATATCAAGTATCATCACTGAATATTAAGACGTGATGCTTGTTTAGTGTTTCAACATGGGCGGCACTGGTTCCAAAGGCCACCGACTGACGAGGAGTTTAAATTAAACAGATGAACAAAAATGGTTAAACTTCAGTGAATTAAGTCAGATGTTTAAACTTCACTCATATTGTCGTGTATTTGCCCACACAGCGTTCTGAAGTGAGCACAGATTAGCCATGTTGTTGCATTTTGTAATGAAACATGTTGTGTAAGTTGTGTGAGGCATCTGCCCGTCTCTGTATGGAAAGACTGGAGACGAAGAAGGAGGAAGAGGAGGAGGAGGAGGAGGAGAGCATCCTGATGCCTCATAGAGTAAACAGCTGCATACCACAGACAGACGCTTCAAACACACAACTTTACCTCATTGTAAACACACTCTCACTCTCACATAAATCCCCTCCACCCTGCTCCTGGTTTTTAAGCATGCAACTCGTCCCAAGTCACAGCTAACTGTCATAAATACCATTTGACATGCTAATAACTGTTATACAGCCTGCTGGTGGTGGCGAGCATCTGCCTGCTTGCCTCAGAGTTTGTCGAAGAGCAGATTTCAGCCCAACGCAGATGAGAGGAACTTTGATCTGAAGCTACTGGAGCTGGGCAATAAATCGATTTTAAATCAAAATTGGAATTGCTTTGTTTGGACAATGTTAAAAAATGAAAATCTTGAAAACTGATTTACCCTCCGACTCTCTCTCAGCTCTGGGCTCTTATTTTTTATAAGTGAAGGTTGGTGAAAGTTAGCCTGGCACTTTATTAATCCCAAATTGGGGGATTCATCTTTGTTTGATCAAAACTTTATTCAGCAAAGGTTTTGTTTCGTTAAAGCTAGGTTTGCACTTTACTTCCAACAGGGAAATTAATGTTTGTTTGAAATGAAAAATATTTTCAATGCTTCCTTTGTCTTTTCTAGTTTAAAAAAATGATTGAAATCAAAAATCGAATGTGGTTTGAAAAAACTGTGGATTTTATTTTTGGGCCATACTGCCCGGCCCTTGTGGAATCATTCAGTGCATGTGTGTGTTTGTGTTTGTTAATGACATGTTGATTAACACACAAAAGGAGGCTTCAAAGGGCCAAACGACCCTTTCAGTTCCTCTTGTTAAACCTTAATGTTGGGGCCAAATGTCTCATTTGCTGTTTGGATAAGCAGAGCTGTGACTGCCAGAAAAAGTCAAAATAAGACAAGCAGACTGATCATTTTATTTCAAACACACACTCATCACTGTCTGCTCTCAAAAGCGTAAGCAGCACTGACTTGAGCGCACGTGTAGGGAGCTGAATGGGACCGTCAGCGGCAGCCCTGACAAACCACTGTTCTCCTTCCCAGAGTTTTACAGGCCTGTTAATGTTAAAGGCTATTAGCCCACGTTTAGATAAAGTCAATGTTTGCTTTGACTCTAATGGTGGGGTTGTAATGGGGCTGTCTGGACGCTCTCAGCGGGGGTTGATGGTGTGTGGCAGTGATGTGCTGTGTGTTTTTGGAGGGAGGAACAACAGGAGGAGATTAGATAGCAAGAGAAAGGCTTCGTGGAGAGACAGAGAGATGTTAAAGAACAATGTCGCCTGAAAATACAGCTTTCACCTTTTACCCCTGAAGCAGCTTAAAGGCTGGGGGAAAACATTTTGTACCACATTATCTGACAGTATCACATACTCTGTCTCAGTGAAGGGAAAAATTAAATTTTCAAACAAACTTCATGGCTGTGGAAAATGTCTTGTTTTCTTGATTTTGGCTGCACAGCATCAGTCTGACCTCATAATGTAGTGAATTAAAACAGACAGTTGAAAAAAGAGGGAAGATTAGTGAATGACGTATTAGGGAAATCATGTTGAAACTCTGCTGCAAACACAGCATACATACATACTACAGGCACATTCTTCAGACTTAATTTTTCACTTTAGCACACCTTCACAGCAGCATGAGCAACATAAGAGCGTGTCTTATTCCTTATGTGCTCTTCTCATTGTGCTGCACAGATAGTGGTGTCATGTTTTGGTAAAATTGAATGTTGCAGATGTGCTGATAATCAGTTCTTAATGTCACATACAGTCATTCAACGATGTGAAACTTTCCCTTCACATTGAACTCATCACAGAACCCAACCTGACGAGCGGTGCAAAGCCGTTGGTCGAAGACGCTCGCTGTGTTTACATGCACAGTTAATGCCGAGGTCAGACAACAAGATATTTTTGTCTGTTAAAATGTTCACTGTGTCAGGTTACGTAATTATAGAGTCGAAAATTTTTCCCGTGTGGTGGCTGAGAGACATGACAGACTACATGTTCCTCCCTGACCAATCAGCGTTTGCAGTCTTTCACGATATGGGTGATGTCACAGGAAAGGAAGCACTTGCTACTGACTTTAGTGGGAAAGAATGTAAACAAACATGGCGTCTGAAGCGGTGTCTATGATACTTGCTGTCTTGGGCTAATAAAAGCCTAAAAAAGACACTAGCATCACTCTTCTTTCTCTTTGCCGTGTTTACGCCATGTTTACATTTGTGCGTGGCCTCGTCTCCTCTGGCAAAGCTGTGCTCCTATTGGTCAACGTCACTGAAGCGATAGAAGCCACCGTGGGAGGTAAACAAAAAATCAAACATGCTCGTCTGTCTGTTAGGATGTTGTGAGGCAACTTAGATGCACCGTTGCTTATAGTCCTTTATGACACTACGTGAAATAATATGATCATGAATGCTAATCGT
>JAPZDX010000025.1:19947941-19960607 GCA_029783625.1 Naso annulatus
TTGACCACTTTGAGACGTGTTTTAAATAATTAGATCTACAAATATTTTTAAATGCATTTACAAATGGAGTTTTAGGAATTTTCTCGCTGTTGGATTACAATTTGTTCACATGTTAATGCCATTTGAAAGCCCAGACACATCCATGTTACACCCCCACTGTTGTTTTTCCTCCCTCTTGTGATTGATCGGACCTCCTTTCAGGACTGTGTGGTTATATTAAAACGTTTTTTTTAATTCATAAAATAATGATCAGGTTAAAATAAAGATAATTCCCAGCACTACTCCTCCTGGCTTCATCCTAAGCAAAGCTCTAATCAGCCAGATTAACTGAAAACACCTGTTTGGGTTTTCAAGGCCTTTAATTGTAAACCATGTCACCAACAGCTGTTATGAGTAAAGCAATTAGCACACTATATAAACATCAGATTGTCTGTTTCAGAGCTTGGGTTGGAAGGAGTAGGTGTAAAAAATAGCAGATCTGCCAATGAAGAAAAGTTTTCAGTGAATGAAATTTCTTTTTACGGGCTTTAATGCTCAAAATCTAGAGTCTTCCTCAAACTGCAATAACTTCAGTCTCATCTGGAAAACTAGTAGCAGTAGAATTTTTTTTTTAAACTTGCGATGCAGTTTTTCTAAATTTGTGATAAAATGAAATAAACTGAAAACCAGCCCCATCAAACCCTCTCAGTACACAGCCAGCTAACCTCTTTCTCAGGTGTCCATCATCTCGTTCCTGTGTCTATGCTCATGAATCGCATTATTTGCTGGAATAAAATTTAGATTTCATCTGTATTACGCTGCAGACGTGTTTGGTGGAAACAGTGGGGTGACTTTGTCCAGAGATGTTTCAGCACAGAAAGAAAGAAAGAAAGAAAGAAAAAATGCAGAAATGTTTCAGTGAATGAGAAAGAAACTCTGTATAGTTTATGGCATTATGTCAGCAGAATCCTCAAGACACATGAAACTTTACAAGGTTAACCGTGTGACAGAAAGTGATATATTGAATTTACCTGGTAACTTAGATAAGCTACACCTGTATCTAAATAAATTAGCCAGTGTGCATCTCACAACACTAACAGAAACATCCATATTGTCTTTATTATAGAGATGCACAGTATTGGATTTTTTGCAGATATCCGATATGTCAATATTTTACCCATAATTGATACCGATATATTTGTATATTTTTTTCCCCGCACCTAATTGCAGAGATCATCAGGTCTCTTCTGTGGTGCAATTTGTCTACAGTATTATTAGTCACACTCTTGCTGTAATGGCCCGCAGACAAATGGAGGCGTAAAATACAAAGCTTAAAATGATGTAATATTCATTCCTTGTGCAAAAGAAGAAAAATACTCGAACTTATATTATGTAAAACACATCATATTTGTTTATAACAATTGCTTTTTAACGAAACCAGTAACGTATTAAAACTGGATGATGCTCTCCCTGAGACAGAACAATACCCACAACCAGGGTAAAGATGGCCTGTTCCACAAGTGACAAAGTAAGTGAACATGGCGTCAACTCGGGCGTTTAATCAGGGAAACAGCAGCCTGTTAATTTATTGGTTTTTATATAGATGGATATCAGTGTGCTGGCCAATATCCGATAATTCATTTTTATGCCATAATCGATCAATATCAATAATGTGCCGATAATATTGTGCATCCTGACTTTATTTTATTTTATTTTATTTATTTTTGGCTTATCTCTCCTTTTCCATATAACAATTAAAATACATTCAGTTATAAATGAAAATGCACCAGAATAGTAAAGCGTACGGCTGTAATGATCCAAACAGACACACAACTTTTATTTTCCCTCGGCTTTAACTAAAAATAGTTTTTGAAACATGCCTGAGTATCTTTCTCTTTGACATGTTTTTCTTGTCTTTCAGTCTTTTCTGTTTCGAAACATCTGTTGACAAAGTCACCCTGAACAGCTGGAGTGTGTTGTTCAGTTTAAAGTTTTTCTTCCAAACAGGAAATTTGCCTCAGTCAGTGCTTTTGTGTATTTCTGTGAAAACCATGATTTTTCTCTCAGTTCACATGTTAAACCAGTTTGAAATTTTATGTGTTGAAGCTAATGGACTGCCAAAAGACATACTGTGTGTATGTGCACTTACCACTAGCATGTACATGGAATGACTTTAGTGTTAAATTAGTAACTGTTAGATAATTGAGGGAGATTGCTTTGGACCAGACAGTAGCTCTAGCAACACATTGGCCCACAAAACATGAAAATGCTGAAGATTCAGAAAGATTTGTTTCTAATTTATTTTCTTTTAAGCATATTTGTGTTTTTCATATAATTGGGCATTATACTGCATGAGTGGATTTTGTGTTATGGTAGTAATGTAAGCTATGTAGCAAATACCATGTTCATGTCATTGTAACATACTGTATTTATACGTGCCGACAAAATATACAGAATTTTATCAGTAATCTTTGTATCGACAATCTTGTACAGTCTGTTGTCATTTAGGTTAAAATTTTGTTTTCTCCCATTTTAATCATGTTATTGGTGCCATTAAAAAAGCTACATCGATGTGCTCTCATGTTTTTGGTTCGTGTCTGTTCTGCCTCTCTCGGCACCTCACAGAGATTCCAGTTCAGTGCTTCACTGTACCACGGGACTGTCTTAAAGAGAACGGCCTTCCGTAAATAGTTGCAGCCGTGCGATTGTGAGAGCTGCAGCCGGCGTTTTGTCTGTCAGCGTGTCTGTCAGGAGAGATGACAGATGGACATGCAGTGCGTGCAGATGGAGGGTGTGAGGCCCAGCATCTCGCTCCCTCTCTGACTCATTTAGGAGAAGATGGTGAAATAAAACACTGTTGAAAGGAGGCGCAGCGGCAACAGGACAGAGCATGGGAACAGAATAAGATAATTACAGAGTTAACAGTATGTTTTGTGTGTGTTCTCACTTCAGTTTCTACAAAGAACTTCCTTTAGCTTTGTGCTGATGAAGTTGAGCATCTGTCGGTGGCACTCAGCCTCCCTGCATGCCTGCATTTCACTGAATTCTTTGACTTTCCATCAAACATTTTCATACAGTTTTAATCAGGCTGTAAACACAACATTAACTGAATATTCTGTTGTAAAGTCAATATGGCTGACACACTAGCAAACATTCGTATATTTACACATCCATTTAACACTGAGCAACATTAGCATTAATTTGGAGTCATGTTTTCAGTTCACATATTCACTTTGAGCTCGTTTTCCACCGACTCCTGAGGTGAATATCCGACTCTTTAGAAGCTAAACATTTCGCTGTGTTCAGCTAAATGCTAACTGTGTCTGTATCTGTTTTTGTAGAGCTTTTCAGCTGCAAAGAGTGAACCAAGAAATAGTTGCAAGAAAAAAGTTGCAAGGAGTATGACCAAAAAAAATGAGCTGAAAGATGCTGAAGGCCACTGTAGAGCTCATGAAAACTGCACAGTCAAACGATAATGTGCTGATTATAATATAGGTGAGGACAGCTTTGATAACATGCATGTCACACAGAGGCTGTGTATGAGGGACCCCTGACCCTGCTCACTTCAAGGAAACAAGTGTCGGTGTGTCAAAGAACACAAAGTTTACACACCAGGTGTAGATACAATGAACTGGATAAGTTCATTTTGTTAAGATAGTTCAGTTATCACAATTGATCCGAAAATGATGGGTCACTTACAGGCATTTATTTTTATGACAGGTATCACTTTGCTTGCAGGGTTATAAAGTTTGATTTGAACATCACTTTTTAGAACTACATGCAAACAAGCTCGAATTCACAATAGTTGCGATCAGCAGTCTATGACAAACTGTTGCTGAGCTGTGGAGAAGGGGGCGGGGCTAAAGTGTAGGGGCAGGGCAAGCCATTACCAGTGAAAATGTCTTTTTTTTTAAAAAGTTTGGCCATGATAAATAAAACCATTTAGAAGTTTTGTGCCTGTTTGTTACAGGCCACTCCTACTGCCACGCCCCCTTTCTGGAAGTCGGCTCAGACAGTTTATCAGCTGTCCTTTGGCTCATGACCAACATCTCCACTAAATCTTGTACTAGTCTGTGAATCCATTTGGAAATTATGCACCTTTTTGCAGTAGGCCACTCACAGTGCAACGCCCACTTTTAGCCAATTGGCATGAACACAAACACACACCTTCACACACCTCCATACCAAATTTCAGCCTCCTAGGGTGAAAACTGTGGCTGCCAAAGAGGTCACTCTATATAGAGCTGCTGATCACAGATTAAAATTGAAGTGGCTTGTATACATTATAAAGCTTCCTCTCATGGATTTGATGTTTTGACCAAACTAGGATCAGTAAACTCAAACAAGGTTTCATAACTTTTTGGATTGTGCGGCTGCAGATTTCATGACTGCAGACTTTGAGAAAGAAACACTGAAAATATACAAAGAGGCAAATCACCTCACAGGAATCTGCAGTTTTGAAATGTTTCCAGTGTCAACAGTTCCCTGTGACTACGAGACCAAACCCACGGATTACAAATTCTGGATCCTGTGGATTTCTGTGCATTTGATAAGCTTAGCTGGTTTATAAATGTATATCAAAGATTCAAAATTTAAAGCCATGAATCACATATTACATTCTACATTTTTGGAAGCGTGAGATAAGAAAAGGGAAAACAACTTTCCTGATTAAAGATACTGTGGAATGAAAATATGTGGCTTTCCGAGGTCACGCTCCTCTTTGATATTTCGCCCTCGTTCTTTTCTTATCTCACTTATTAGTCTTTTCCTGCTCTTTGTGTCCAGCCTGGTCAACGAAGAAAAACGGTACAGTGTTTCTGTGCATACACGTAAAAATGTGTGTTTTTACATGTAATATATATTGCCAAGATGAACTTCTGATAAAGTTTTTGGTAAATAATGATTAAATGTGAATATTAATATGAGTGTACCTATGATTTGTTTTTTGTTTTTTTATCAGGAGGTACAAAGAGATGGTGGTTGTCTCTCAGTATTTCAGACCACGTGAAAGTGATCGTTTAAACCTGTTAATTTTACTTTACTATCAAGACATTTTACAACAATTTCTGAGGCAACAAAAACTTGATGTTTTTGACGAGATGTCGGGTCATTTTGAGGCGAGTGTTTTAATGTAAAAATCAGGACATTTTCTCACCCTAACCAAGTGGTTTACATCACTACAACAAGACCTTAATGAACATAAACGTGACCCTGATTCAACTTTAACCAACTGTTTGTGCCTGAACCTAACCAGTCCTTTACCACAATGATGTGAAGTTTCAACATAAAATATAAAGAAATGTACAACATTCATTCTTTTTCACAGAATTTAGATTTAGTACATTTTTTTGAAAATCCATGGATAACATCTAATCCAGCAAAATATTCTTTTTTGCTGACTTGCTGCCTGAAGCCTCCCCTCTTCTGTCTTCTAAAAAAAAGAAAAAACAATAAGGAAAAGAAAGAAAGAAAGCAAACAGAAAGAAAGAAAGAAAGGTACAGCAACATGATTTCTGACAGTTGGGTTGTTGCGTTTCTGTTCATCTCCTGTGAATCTGATTGACTTACAGATCTGTTGGGAGGAAGATGGGGAGGAAAGGCAGACGAGGAAAAGATGAAGCTTGGAGGAGGAGGATGACAGAGCTGAGCTGCTGACAGATGTGTTGAGCTCACTGCTGCTCTTAAATAATGAGAGGAGATGAGAAAATGGAAACGAGATCGGTGACCAGTGAACGAGTGAGACAGAACAGGAAGTCTGTCTGTCCTTTGATTTGTAATTTCATCAAATATTTGCTTTTGCTGCATCAATGACAATCTCAGAGTGACCTCCACAACTTTCAGTTTCTCAGAAAAGAAAATATGTAGTTTGGTTCAGCACACAGGAGAATCCACTGTGTAGGTGAAAGTCTCATTGTGATTGGACGTTTTTCCAAGAGAGGTCAGACCGAGAACTCAAAATAGTCAAAGTTTCTCAACAATAAACACGTGAACTTTGAGGCGATGGCTCCTGTTTCACAAAGGAGCAGAGATTATCCTGTTCAAACATACATGCAGATATTTGAGGTCTCAAGTGAACATTCAAATAAATCAGAAAGCAAAACAAAAACACTGGTGACCGATCCACAATGTCACCGAAGTAATTAATGTAAACAGTGTCTACTGTGTGTGATTTAAATTTGTTTTCTTTAATAACAAACTGTTTTCTTTGTCTTTGAAATAAGTTTTAAGAATCATTTTCATGTGATTTATCTTTCCTGTCAAATGAAATGTTTTTGTAAAGATGCTTTCACTTGGAGCATGACTTAAACATCTTATGAGTAAAAAATGAAACTTTGCTACATTGGTTTGTTTCAGGGATAACCGATTTATATTTTCTTTTTGTTATTTGCCTCCCTCCCAAGTGCGCCTAAAGTCATCAGCTAAAACTTTCCAACAACTCCAAACGGTACTGTGTGCTTGTTATTTTAGAATCAAATACGTACCAGAGGCAAACCACAGAGCACATGCGTGCCAGTAAACGGCAGAGGAAGAAATACATAAAGTACTACAAAAAGTGCTACTCTGAGTATAGAAATAATATACCTTGGTAAATAAACAAGTCACAACAAGCACACAGGACCGTTGGAGTTGTTGGAAAGTTTAGCTGATGACTTTAGGCGGAGGCAGGCTAGCACTTCCCACTGACTACCAGTAATTGAGCTAAGCTAGTTAGCATTGGGTGAGCTCTGGAGTGTACAACTCATACTATACAGATAATTGAGGTTTGGTACTACTTTGTGGAAAAATGTGAAAAGAAGAAATTGAGTAGAAGGACAGACACTTGTGTAAAAAAAGGTAAAAGTACAAGTACTGACTCAATGTTGTTACTTCAGTAAAAGTAGTAAAGTATAGGTTGTGAAATGTACTTCAAGTATCAAAGTAAAAAGTTTCCATCTGAAGGACACTTGTGGCGGCAATTTCTGTGCAAAGTTAACTGAACCTCGTGTCATATTAATATAATGGAAAGACTATTAAACTTAAGGGTAGAATCAGTAGGATTTGTCCAAGCTGTTCCTAAACACGCCAGAAAATTAGATGATTCTCAGAATGTCAAATAGTAACATTTTGGGTTGGTAAAGCGTCCTGAGCACAGCCAGAAAGAACAAAGTGTTCGTACTTTTTTACTTCCCACCTCTGGGCTAATACCTGGAATGATAATTGCCAACCCAAAAGATTCTAATGCAATAAAAACAATGTTCAGTACTCGGGGAAATAGGACAAACTTTACGATACAAGGATACGATTTGAGAATTGTAGTCCACTCAGCTTATTCCACTGTTGTCCCATCTAATCCTGAGAGCTTATGTTGTTATGATCACAAGATTTCAAATCAATAATTATGCCAACATTTGAGTGAGCAGTGAATATAATGTGACAGCATATTTAACAACAAGATTAGCTAGCTATCCAGCCTGGTAATTGCACTCAAAACAATATTAAGGAATTTACAAATAAATGACATTTCACGAGCAAGTTTTAGTCAGTCAGTCATCACAATTATGGGAAGCAGTGCTCCACTCTGTTGCAGCCCCCAGTAAGAAGCTGCATTTTGCCTAAATCTTGTCTATTGCCAGAGAAAATGTTTAGTTCTTCAGACCTTGAGGTCTTGCAGGACCTTTGGCTCAGTCACGGAATGGGTTCTGGAGTGCGGTTGGCTGGTTGAAAAGGGTGTGAACCCATAGAGGAGATTCCTGGGCGCTTGAGTCAACAGCAGCTGTGGTTGGTGATGAAGAGAAGCTGTCCAAAGAGCTTTTTACCGGCAACTGCCTTTTCACTGTGAAAGGATGGCTCAGGTGAATGGAGTCAATGACCATGAAGGGCTCTCACACACAAACACACACACACACACACACACACCCAGGAGAAAACACAACACACAGCGTCTCATAGAAACCAAAAACAAACATATACATGCACACATTCACCTGGAAAAGTGCATATGCAACATGTGCACACAGCCACACATGGCATTTTTCACATAGATGCACACACACAAAAGAGGAGGTAAATGCATCACACACACATGCACGCACACACTTGCATGCACACACAGATGGGAACAACAGACACCTGGCTGGCACTAGAGCGCTGTTCTGTTTGCATACCTCTCCCTCTCTCCACTCATCCTCCACACAGCCACAAAGCCGGCAGTAAAACTAGGAAAACAAAAACACAAAAAAAGAGGCTAAAAGGGGGCAACAGGCGGCTTCCATCCTTCCTCCACCCATCCCTTCTTTTCACCCTCTGTCTGTCTCTCTGTACCAAATGTTTACCTTCCCCCCCGTGAAAAGAGAGGGATGTGGACAGACAGGGTGAGAAAAGAAAGAAATCTGGCAGAGGGGAAGGGAGCCAAGGCCTTTAAAGTCTGCCACAGAGCCGTGACAAAAGCCTCCTAATCTCGGTGTTGTCTTTCGGCCCCTTTTTCTCCCCGCACATCCTGCCAAGTGTGTCGCTGAATGTGTGTGTTTGTGTGTGTGTGAGGGGAAAGAAGAGAGGAAGAAAGTCAAAGTTATGCAAGTAACCGTGGATTTGTTTGAGAAAGTGGTAAAATGGCGGTGGAAGTTGGTTTGAATTTGTGTGAAAAGAGATCATGAGTGATAAGGAAGTCGGGTGTGTGTGTGCGTGTGCGTGTGTGTGTATGACAGGAAAGGAATCTTTCCACAGCCGTGCTGACATCACTCAAGCATGCATGGGACAGTTGGAGGAGACTGTGCCCCTTCAAAGGCAGCAGCCTGCTTGCCTTCACATGTGGGATGCCTGTTCGTATGTGTGAGTGTGTGTGAGTGTGTGTATGAGAGGGAATAGGATCAGTCCAGCTCTGCTCTTCTTTGACTCATAAATTGCCCCTAAAATGCAACAGAGCTGTGGTTGTGTGTATGTGTGTGAATGTCCAACAATTCTTCGGTCTCGTCCTTTTTCACCCTCAAAGCAGCAGATGTGAATGAGTGTGTGTGTGTGTGTGTGTGTGTGTGTGTGTGTGTGTGTGACCTCCTGAACGATCCTTCCTCATCCTGTCGATGCGTATCAGAGGCAGCTGTGGTCCAAAGGCCTTCACACACAGCAGAAGAATGCATACTGGAGCTATCATTGTGTACAGTATACAAAGCTAAGATAGACTATAGTGCCACCTATAGGCTGATCAGTTTAATGTCTAGTCAGTGCAGTGTACAGGAACAAAATAATTTTAATATTTTCTTTGTTGTATTATTCATAATTTTTATGTATGATTTTGTTTAACTGCAGACAGAAGAGTTTTTATTTTACTGAATATCACTCAGGGCTGGAAAAATGGATAAAATTAATATCTAAATATAAATAAGGATACTTTTTATGATATCAACATACAGTATTTTATGAGCGTAGGTGGGAAACTTGGGTCTTCCCAGGGGCCTCTTTCCAGCTGGATGTACCTGGAACACCTCTCTTGGGAGGTGACCAGGAGGCATCCTTCACAGATGTCCGAACCACCTCAACCGAACCTTTCAACATGAAGCAGCAGCAGCTCTCCTCTGACTTCCTCACAGATAACTGAACTTCTCACCTTATCCCTACAGGAGACACTAGTCTACCTCCTGAGGAAAAGCATTTCAGCTGCTTGTTTCCGTAATCTCATTCTTTCAGTCATGACCCATCCTTCATGACCAGAGGTGAGGGAAGGAATGGAGATTGACCAGTAGATCTACAATTTTGCCTTCAGGCTCAGCTCTCAGTGCAGTAAAGCGAGCACAAAACCACTCCCACTGCTCAGACTCTCTGACCAGTCTCCCACTCCATAGTTCCCTCACTTGCGAACAAGACCCCGAGATACTTGAACTCCTTTATTTGGGGTAAGGACTCACTCCCTGTGCAGAGTGGACAGTCCACCAGCTTCCTGCTGAGGGCCATGACCTCAGAGTTAGAGGGGCTGATCCTTATCCCAACTGCTTTACACTTGGCTGCGAACTGGTCCAGCGAGTGCTGAAGGTCAAGACTGATGGTGCAATCAGGATGACATCATCTGAAAAAGCAGCGATGCAATCCTCAGCCCACCAAACTACAATCATGTCTCCCCACAACTAGGCCTCGAGATCCTGTCCATGAAAATCGCAAACAGGTTTCTCCCAAAGAACCTTCTGCAATATCTCCCGAGGAACCCGGTCATAAGCTCTCTCCAGATCCACGAAGCACATGTTGACTAGTTGGGCAAACTTCCAGGTCCCTTTCAAGATCCAAACTCTGCATTGTACAACTTATTTTGTTTGTTTTTAAATAGCAATTTTCTGTAAAGATTCTAAAAGGACAGAACAATGAATGCTTTAAATGTTTAAATTACAGAAGAGGTTTAGTGCAAGAGTATGAGTTTTCAAATAAGTTCTGAAATAAATCCTCCCTGGTGGCTCTTTTGAGGGGGTATTTTTAAAACAAAATCATCTCTTAACAAAATCAAAAGTCCAGGCTCTTTAAAGCTTAAACAGGAAAGATGATGATATCACAGATGTTACAACGTGTGGCTGCACACACAAACACTTTCTGTGCTGCTCAGGAAGACAAAGAGCCGCAGTGTGAAATCATTTAGTTCATGTCGTGTCCTGCCTAGAGGGGATTACACTTACAGCACCGAAAGGTACAAGACTGAAATAGTGAGTGACAAAGTGTGAAATCTGGATCCGATTAAGAAAGAAGCTTCTCTTTCACACACACAGAGATGGAGATAGAGATGGAGAGACTGAGAGAGAGGGAGAGAGAGAGAGAGAGGAAGGGGTGGACAAGCTGTGGGAACATGCTGCTGAATAATTACCACTGACATCAGAATAGTTTTCTTAACTCTCTGAAGTGGCAGGGCTCATTTGTACAGCCTGAAGCCATGCAGAGGTGTGTGTATGTGTGTGAGAGAGAGAGTGTGTGTGTGCAGAGGAGAAAGTAAGAGAGTCAGAGAGATAAAAAGAGGTGTCTTTGTGCGTGAGAAAGGAATGCTCTGACCTTATTTAAAAGAAAACTACAATATTACCGTAATTGTGAGAGGCAGGGCATCTTTGTGCGTGTGTGTGTGTATAAGTGTGTGTATATATGTGTGCATAAGGGAGACATTATACTGATTTAGTCTTCTCCCTGTCAGTGTCTGACACCGTGACAGCTTAGTCTGCCCCAGGGAGCCATTTCTCTCTAAGTGGACCTTAAAAAACAGGAAAAGGCTTCAAATCCCAGCAGAGCACAGAGAAGGATCAGGCCTACTGATAATGTCCTCACACACACACAGACACACACACACACACAAGTGCCTGAATATAGCGTGCACAAATCCACAGCACACACACAGTCACACCTGAGCCTTCTTCAATAGACGCCATTCAGCACCCTGACAAGCGGGAACAATGGAGGCGAAAACACAGGTCGACAAAGAGAGAATCGACCTGTCTGAACACATCTGGCCGTCCCCGCCGCCCGTTCACCGCATCAACTTTTCCTCTCTGTGATGACTTCAGATGATATCATGTGTCTGTATGGATACACTTTGCTTTGCCTTCACTTGCAGCCGTTTTGTAACAAGATTTCAAGGGGAAATCACGAGTCGTGTTACTGAAGAGACCTGCAGCAGGCCTGAAGTGTGGAAGCTGCTGTCGAGTGCAGCCAATAGCTCGCTGCCTTGAGGCTGTCTTGGTGTCACTGCAGCATTTGCCCGTTAACTTGACGTCTAGTCTTTAGAATGCAGGTAATAGACATATTTTTTGTGAGCATAATCCCAGTTTATCTTTGTCAATTGAGCAGGTGCTGGCGCGGCAGAGTGAGCGTCACGTCAAGTCATGCCGACAGCGAGAGGCTCATAAGGCTCTGTGGGTTCAGGCCTGGAGGTCGTCTGCCTGATTAGTGAAAGTTATCCACTTTCACGACAACAGGGCAATAAATAAAAAAAATAAACACAAATTTTAATGCTGACTAGTATGCTAATAATCTGAGCTGTGATCATATCTTTTTTCTTGGTGTCATGGTATGGTGTTTTATCTCTGAAGGACAGGAACAAACTGATGCAATTGTGAAATGGTCAGTGAAGCTGACTGTGAGTCACACACGGTGCACCAGACAGCTGCAGACAATAACCAGCTCCGTGGACGGAGGTTTGCAGTCCCAAAGTGCAGAACAAAGCACAACAGAAACAGCTTTGTTCCAGCGGCTAATGTTCATTTCAACAAGTCATAGCAAATTTTTCTTTATCCTTTCTTTATCCAAATCCTTCTCTATAATTCTTACCTGTGTGGTTTTTATTGTAAGGGTCTTTACTGTTGTTTTAGAAGTTGTAGTTTAGTACAGAAGCCGAGAGCGGCCATGGTCACCACAATCTTTTTTTATTGTTATCTCGAGATCACGAAAAAAATCATTCCGTTATCACGGGATACGGCTCGTTTCCTCGTGATAACGGGATAAATTAATGCATGATCACGGGGCAACAAGGGTTGTTTTCCAGTGATAACAGGACAAAAAAGAAAAGGCTGTTGTTTCCTTTTTTCTAATAATTTCTATCAGAGATCTGGAGCGCCAGCCTGTAGATGCTCTTGACACCTGTAAGTAGGCTGGCTGAAAATGTCACATAATGGAGTATCTATTGATCAACGCATCAGACGGTACTTTAATCAAGGTCTAACAGGCAGCAGAAACGTTCAGATCAGCACTTGT
>JAPZDX010000025.1:19972057-19984765 GCA_029783625.1 Naso annulatus
ATTCTCGTCCTCAGCTGGGTATGAGAGCTGGTTCAGAAATCAAGATCAGATCATGTTCATTCCACAAGCGAACCGTACCAGAGTTATATTGTCTCGGTGCAAGAAACAAACTAGCAAAACAAACTGCACTTGGTCCCCAAGCTCTTTCAGTTGGCACTAAACACTGTATGTGTGAATCAACCTTCAGACTCAGCATATGAAACTACTGTTAAGAAAACCTGAAGCTGGATGTGCTCCTCTCCTGTTTCTCCTGATTCTCTGTCTTTGTATTTTTCTCTGACTTCTCAAACAGAAGGAGCTCCCACATGCACCAGATGTTTTGTTATTGCTGGCGTCAGTAATACAGTCTGTCATCTGAAGTTTGATTTCTGTGTTTCTTTGTGGGATGGCAGGTAAAATGTGACTTCATCTGTTTTACATATTTACGCCAACATCGCTCACTACAGAAGAATGTTTCGATCTGTTTCAAATCATGTTGTTTTCATCCTGTTTAGAAACCTTTTCTAAATAAAAGGTGTAATTCCATGTAACTGGTGTCTGTTTTGATTATTAAATGGGATTCCTGCTTCGTACTGGGATGTGCTGCACTGGACGTCACGGCGTGAAGTGATCTCTGTGAGGTTTCAGGCCTCGTAATCTAAATCAACATTTGGTGGACTGTTTTAAATTCTTGGTGAGCATATTCATCTGTTTTATGAGCAACACTTCATCAAGGCGAGTCCCAGCCAACGCCGGTACTTGAACCCGGGTCATGCAGTTAAAAACATTTCTGTGTACAGTCAGATAATCCTTCAGCTGCAGTGGTAGTAATAATACTGCAGAGGAGCCAGGATGTAACTTAGCCTTAACGTGTGGTTCAGTTTTACACAAACGTCAAACATTCTATTCAGCAGAGTCACTAAAAAACAATTTTAATCCATATTAAAGCAATTTTCTCACAATTATCGTTATTATATGATGTCAAATAAAGACTTGAAGAAAGACCATTACTTCAAGCAAAAACTTCAGTAACAGCATTTTTAGATATATTTACACTTTATTGAACATACAGACAACACAGTTTTTGTAGATTTTTCTGTTTTGTTTTATTTTTTTATTCTCGAAAAAACATTTTCTGTACTGAACTAATATCTCCATAACATACAGGAATACAAATTACTACTTTCAGGTTTGATATACTGTACACAACAGGTTAAAATCCTGTCAATAAATATATTCTTGGTCAACCACAATGTCTGTGTAAACATTATGTTTTGAATATGGCACCATTTGACTTAGTTTTCAGCTTGTGCTACTTCTGCTGATGGAACTAATGAGTCACCTTGTTTTCTTGTGTTGAAGCTGACGTTATTTGGATTATCTGTCAAGTATTACAAGTTTTAAATGTTTGTGATCTTCAGAAACATCTGGCCGTACTCAGTTGTAATGTGAACATGTGTGTCAGTGATAAACATTGCTCTTGCCCATGACAGCTCTGATAATCTGCCAAAACTGACTTGGTGTCTAGTAGCTTTTTTTTGCCAAACTACACCTCTGTGGTACTGTCAGATCTATCAGAGTGACTTCAGAATGAAGCTTTTTCTGCCATGTGACTCTTTGAATCGATCAGTCAAACAATCAATCAGTACATCAGTCATTTCCAGAGAAAGAGAGCCTGGCCTGGGAGGAAAAAAGGGGAGTCCATTTCATCATATTTATGCCTTATATTGACATGCAGATCTTTTACTGTTGTTTCTCCGTCTTCGTCTTTTCCTCCCTTTCCTGTCTTTACCCTCTTTCTTCTCTCTCCTCTCCTTTCTCTCTTTCTTCTCCCTCCTTTCTTGGCCTAGTCATAAACAGTTGTCCGGGAAGCACTTCCTCTCCTCTTCCAGCAGGGGGCAGGCTGCTCCGTTGTTGGCTGGGTGCATTAGGATGTAGCGCGTGCGATGCTGCACTCCTGAGTCTCCACACTTGCCTTTGCACAAGCCCCAAGGAGACCACACTGACACCTCGCAGTCCAGAGGGGTGTCTGCAGGTGGAGACAGCATTGTGAGCACATCAACATTTAGGTTTGCTTTGTAAATATTGCCTTTTTCGGTATTCTACATTTATCGTTTGGAAGTGGAAAGTGTTTTTTTTTTTGCGTCTCCTTTTATAGGTTTGAATGGAAAGGAGAGGAATTTTCATAATAGAAAAGAATTACTGTTCCCATATGACATTAAAAGTAGTGAAGAATGTTTAGGGAATTACTAGAAATGGTGGCCTGCAGTGTGTGCACCTCTTTATGAACCCACAGCTTTTCAGTAAACATTCTTTCAGTCATTGTGCTGGTGTCGTTAAGTTTGAAGTTTCTCAACCTTCATTTATTGAGCTATTTTTACAATTTTTTAAATTTTCATTGTTTTGCTGACTCTGCCTTACAGTAAAGAGTCTTAGAGTTTTGCTAAAAGTCACCTCAACAGTAACACAGGGAGAGGGAACTGCTTTTTTTCACTTATTTCTCCAGCTCTTTTTCCTCCAGTGAACTTGCAGGCATCCTCATCCAACCTTGCTTTGAGCTTCTGTGCAGCTGATATGTATTACAGACTTGTAGCTTTAAGAGCAGAAAAGCAGAAGGAAGGGTGGCTATATGGAAGTTACACGGAAGGATTGCAAGAGGCAAGTCAGATCTTTATCTTTTATGTCCATTGAGGAAAGCGAGAATAATAACTTGGTGATAATATTTCTGTAAAAGATAAAGCTAACTTGTCTTATTAAGCATCATTTTTCTGTGTCACATACAATCCAGAGTAGGTGGTTGCTTATCTGTAATCAAAGTTGTTGTTCGAGCCCTGGGGAGGAGGTATAAAAGCGATGGAGGAATTATTGGGGAAAGGACGGATAAACAGATGGCGTGGTAGGAAAAGAGAGCATCAGGATCGAGGCAGGAAATCCCAACAGCTTCTTGGAACGTCTCTCTTGTTTGTTGTTGTGTAGTCAGGGGAACAGCGCTGCTGAGTCAAACCTTTACGGTCACCCTGCTCGCTGCACTGTCAACTCTACTGCCTAGTTGACACACTATCTGCCCCCCGTTCATGGTAATGGTCCAATCATTGACTTTTCTGTGATGTTTTATGTTTTTATAAAAGATTATTTCCCATTCTTGTCATATTCGACAGGTTAGGCAGGTTGTTTGGCTACTGCACATTCTTCGTTACTATTTTTCCCAGCTGTATTTCCACTAACTGTACAACAGGGAGACTTAAAATTTAGCACTGTAGGAACCGGCATCAAGTAAATCAGCTTCACCTTATGGATTCAGTTCTTGTCAAAACATAAGAATATGCATCCTATTTCAGGTCACCATCTAATCGCTGTGGTACATATTTTCTTAGTTGTTTTCTTAAAATGCTGTTCTCAGCCTCTCATCTTTAAATGGCTCCCCTGGATGCCAGATGTTCCCTCTTGGTATTTTCCAATGCCCAACCTTCACTAGGTTGCTCTTGTTTCTGGTTGGAATTAATTGAGTTTGTGTGTGGCCTGTAATGGTTTCCAAATGCTTTGATTTAAGTCAGCAAAGACTAAGACCCAGGCTCTTAGCATTATGTGAAGTACTCAAGTAGTCAATGTACCGAGACAAATTATTTTGTCATTTCATTTAAAAGATAATTTTACAGTCAATAAAATCGCACCTTGTCGTGAAGATAGTTAAGTACCACTTAGTTTTTGTGAAACTGCTCAGTGAACTACATCTCTCGTCTCACACAACATACGTCACCAACGCTTACATGGCTGTAACTTTAGTTCCTTTGGTTGCTTCAGAATGAGGGAAAATGAATTAAGAGAGGTAACATATCATCACAAGCATGGGCATGTTGAGAGCTGCAGCTCAGCAAACAGAGTTAGCTGCTTCCTCAAGAGATCGTTGTTACGAAGTCTCTTAGGTGACGATCATGTGTGTCTTCTCTCTAAATATGTATTTTCAAATTTTTTTACTTCAGCAGTTGTGTGATAAAATGGGATTTTCTTGACTTGAAAAACTATCTTTTAAAATGACAAACATCATATTTAAGATTGATGGTATAATTTAAATGGGATCAAAAAATAATTTGTCTCTTTCCATTGACTGCCGTTCATCTTTTTTCTGAATTAAGGTCCCATGAGCTGGAAGTAGAAGGACGTGACTTGGGCTCTCTGTGTCTGCAAAATAGTCATATAATACTTGAGTTTTGCTACTGGACATTTTTGCCTGCTAATAAAAGATAAAATTTTAAGTTGTATAATGAACAAACTTCGCAATGGTAATGGATCCCAATGCTCCATGACCTCTGAGCTAATTGTTTATCTGTGTTTGAAACTACGTGTGCTAGTATCTTTGGCTTAGTGCCACTCGATCGTGATTTGCTTGGAGAATTACATACAAGTTAAGTCATTTTTTGTCCCCTACAGCGTAATGATAATCGGTGCAATTAGACCTTTTTTTAGCGCTGACACTGAGCTGTGGATATTGGGCTGACTATGCCAGACTAAGCATCTTGCATGCAGCACTAGCATCCCTGTACACTTGCAGTGTAAAATAAAATTAGGACCTAATTGTAGAAACATTACTTTACAGCGCTACTAGTGGACAAAATTGGTAGTATAAAAAGAAACCTGGTGCAACCTTTGCTGCAATGTGATGACATCTTTCAAGATGCTGTAGTCCCCAACAATGCAGTGCCAACATTTTAATTTTTTTTTTTTGCGGATTGGGATGAGTCATTTAAAAATGCGATTACTGTTATCACACGAGTGCTCTATATTCATGAATATGTCCCTTTTTGTTTGGTGATTTCTGCTTCAGACTTACTTATGAGCTTGTCCTCAATTTCGTTTCCTGTTGGCAGTTGGTTGGACTGGGTGGGCTCCACCGGCAGGCTGATGATCTGATTGGTCTTCTTTATCTTTGTCAGTGTTACCTTGGCAATGGGTGGCAGGTGCTTCAGACGGGGGTAGAAAAAGGAGTTGGCCGGGTGGTTGGGGAAAGACGAAGTAATCTATGGAAAGGAAATGGAGAAGGCATAGGAGACAGCATATTGTGATTCACTGGTGGTGAAATGAGGCAGAAACTTCTACAGCGACATCCTTTAGATTAGGTCAAAAGATTTAGAGTATTACAGCACTCAAGCAAATGATTTTCAGATGATAATATAATAATAATTATACAAACAAAGCCTTAAATGCATTTGTTGTATGTTTTGTCGTAATAGCTGATTAATTTTGTGTTATTTGTATGTAACAAAAAGTGGTATAAAACAATGAAAAGCCAAGTACTTGCCAGTGTTGGTTTTATTACACAACATTAAGCCCATTGCCCTGTTCATATAACCAGTGAAACTCTGGCTTTGGATAGTTGGATGTTGCGCTCAGCTCAGACTGACCCACCTGTGTGATTTTATCCTGTGGGATGGTCTCAAAGTTGGGGGAAGAGAATGTGAACCCGCTGTCGGTTCCTGCATCATATGGGAAAAGTTCCAGTGACACGTTCTCTTTCCAGTGGTCGCCTTCACACAGGTCGATGCTGTCTGCACCAACGAACCAGTCTGGGCTTGGAACGATTCGCACAATAAACGACAGCTGCACATAAACAGGAGGAAGCAGACCGTGGAGAGGGAGATGAAGCGTAGAGAGAGAGAAAAAAAGAGAAAAAGAGAGAAAATGAAGAAGTGGGTCAGAGTAAGAGATAAGAGGAGAAAGTGAAAGTGCCAGGATATAGTTAGTTTTGAGCAAGTAAACATCTTGTGTCACCAACGGACATTTTTTCTGTTTCTCAACTCTTAAGCTTGACACTTTGTTTGATCAGATGCATCCCCAGCTTTATGACCTCACAGGAAAATCATCTGTAGGAATTTAAACAGCCAAACCCTGCAGAGTTTTTCAAAATTTGTGGAGACATAAATTAAGCCATCTGCGTTTTCAGACATTCTCTGTGGGGTCTAGTGTATTGAAAAAAACTGTCTGGAGTTGGTTTATAGTAGCATTAACTGTTAAACTGCATCGAGAAAGGTATAATGCTGCTCTTTCTCATTAGGCTTTTTATGAGCGACGCTGAGCAGTAGAATGACAACTCATTACTTGGCCAAAAAGATACTTGGCAAATTAACTTAATTTTAAGTCATTTTAGGTTTTTACGACTGTGTTCTCATTTTATAGTTTTGGCTGTTGTGACTCTCAATTGTAGGTTATGTAACAAGCTCAATGAAAATAACTTCATAGCCTTTCAAAGGGGTAGCCACACTCCTGATCCAATTTAACCTTGGTCTGTAAAACACTTAGCTGGCGTGAATGCATGCAATTGCATCCATTGTAATGGTACGCTGCACAGTAACTATGGTAGGTCGAAGCTGTATTGTACCAGTTAGGACCTCTGTAAGGTGGACTGAATGTTTACCACAGACAATTTGGGTGCTAATCCCTTATCAAGACTCTCCATTTTTATTTGTAAAGAATCAGTGAACAATGTGGTAAAACTGCGCACTGTGTCTATTGGTAATAAAAGGTTATATCTTATAAAAATTATGGCTAAAACTACACATGAGGACAAGAAAAAAAAAAGTTTGGTCTCAACAGTTGCTACAATTGACAACAATTTTGGAGATTCTTTAAACTTCTGATTAAAGCAAAGCATTGCATTGCCTGTTATGTATGTTGACCAGTCAGTAACGGCCTCAGATATACTAACAGCCTTGACCCAGACTGAGGTAAACCAGGTGTTGAGTGACTTACATATGAGTGCCTGGCGAAGACCTCAAACTCAGTGTTCATCTGGCCTGAGCCTCCCAGAACAGCGGGAGCGGAGAAGATCCCATAAACGCTCTGGATGCGCTCGCCGGCTTCCTCGACCTCCTTCATGAGCGTCCAGGCCTCACCTTTCTCCGCAAACTCCCTCACTCCATTGCTGGCAAACTCATTACGCTGCCAGATGTGGTAGTCAGAGCTGTGAGTCACCCCTAAGAGTAGAGAGAGAGGGAAAGAAAGTTAAGTCTTTGCAACAGGTAGTGGTTTGCAGTCATCCCAGATGTCCTGACTAAGTGAATTTTATTCAGATTCAGACAAGTTTATTGGTCTATGGGCAACTCATTGGCAGCTTTCTCAGTCCATGCATACATACACACATACAAGTCACGTGTCAGGGAGAAAAGAATGACATTTACATGTCAAAGTAGGGCTGGGTATCGAATTTCAATACTTTCATGGTACTGACGAAACTGCTTCAACACCATCGAGTATCGAAGAATGACAGGTATCGAAATTTGGTTTCAAATGACCAAAGAAATTAATTTCATCAGCAACAGTGAGCCAATAAGCATGCAGCATGCTTGTTGTGCCAAGATGTAATCACACTGTTGATTGGCTGACATCCAGAGACGGGACTGACAATAAGTATGTGTAATGTAATCTTTTGTTAAAACAGATTAGATAAAATCAGTAAAAAAAAAAAAGTTGTTCAGGAACCGTGTCAAAGACAGCATATTGTTATTGGTACCAGTATTGAATTTTTCTCAACAATACCCAGCCCTGGTAAATACAAAGTCACTGTCTCTTTATCTGTATATGCAAAATGATAATGAGAAATGTTTTTTCTTATTTAATTAATACTGTGTAATGTTTGAGGTAGATTATTTTGAAGACTGCATGTGTATTATGACACAAATCAGTGCCCTTTAGGAATGCCATTTACTTCCTGTACACAGACCAGTCAGGGCATTCTTCTCTGGATTTCTCTGAATGTAGTTTTCTGCCTTACCCTACGTCCAATCTGAGCGCTAATCCAAGTCAGCTGCCCTTACTCTGACCAATGAGAATACAGTTTGTCACTACCTTCTTTTGAACTTACCAATAATGTTTGACCACTGGGCAGGGGGGCGGTAGACAGGATACTGCTTAGGGAAAGCTGACTGGGTCCACTTGCCGGTAAACGTTAGCCTGTACTGGGCAGTTTCTGAAGCTGTGCAGATGGGGATGTCAGTAGGAACAGGCATGGACTGCACGCTGTGGCCCAGTGTGAGCATCATGACTGTTAGGTGGTAGAGTGCCTCACAGATGGAGAAGGTGTTCCTCGTGGTGTCCATGACAATAAGGGCTGTTTCAGGGGAGGATGAAGGACCTGAAGAAGCATATAAAAGGAAGGACAAAGAACGGACAAAAGACACGAATAGCTTTTTATGAAACTGAGTCATTCAGCTCAATGAGGTACAGATGTAATTGTTACATACTACATGCTGTAATGCTTTCTGTTGTGCTGTTGCTACACCTTAAGAGGTCAGATTTAGGACGATTTGACAATGTTTTACCCTTATGTCTTTATTCTAAGGATTCAAGTCATTTTATCCTACCAAAGAAGACTTTTTTCTGTCTGACAAAGATAATTACTTTAAGGGCAGAGCGTCTGGCTGCCACGTCGTTGTCATGCATGGGGCAAGTGAGTCAGAGGGAAAATGTTTCACTCAAATTCTCAGCTGTTTTTCCTCTTGTTTCAGTTTGTGAGCCCAGTTAGGCCGTGTAGAATTTGGAGAATAAGATCTTACATTTATTTAAGTCAAATACTAAGTGTTTGGTCTGTTGGCCTTTAGTAGAATAAAGGTGCCAGCTGACCTCCCTGACTTTGGATACCTCATCGTGTCATCCTCACTAACCCATATTTTAATGCTCCAGAGAGAGGGCAGCAGCATGGCACTTGTCCTGACTCTTGGATAGTGTGCATCTTCTCTCTCCACTAATGTTAAAAAACTTTTTCATGATTTCTGTTTGGACAGCCCTTGTTCAGTCCTGCAGCTACAATTTTCTCTAGTAGGACATTAATTTTCAATGAGGCACACCTTGCTTCTAAGAGGTATATACTGGAACAGCATGCACATAGAGAAATATGCAGTTTGAGTATATTTCTTAATCAAGTAGATCGCACAATGTATGAAATTCTGCCTAATGCAAAGTTAATAAATTTGTAGACTTTGTTTTGTTTTGTTTTTTAACAACAGTCTTAGGATCTTTTATTAGAAAAGTGGGTGCTAATGCAATTTATATAGTTTCACAAAGTTAAACAATGTGTTTTACATTTTTATATTATTCTAAAAATATAATAATACAATTGCATATAATTCCACTGTCACAGAAATAAACGCTAGTAGTCACACATGCATACTTATTAGCCCTCTGTACAGCTGTCATTTCCATTAATTTGTGCGGACTGAAGAATGCAGTCTTTCTAATGGAAGCATCTCTGTGCTGTCCTGTGATGACAGGCTGAAGATGTGGTGTTGAAACTACTCACTGATGTTGCTCAGGGTTCCAGATGAATGAAGGGTTGCAGCAGATGAGTGGAGAGGAGGGCTGGACGTGAAGGGAGAGGAGAGAGAGCGATGGATGGTGGCTGTCGGGAAGAGTGACTGCAAGCCTCCAAGTCCTCTTTCGGCTATTTATGCCTTCCAGGAGGCTCACCCCTTTCTCTCCTCTCCCTTTTTCCCTCTTTTTTCCCTTTTCTCCCCCCTCCTTCCTATTCTTTCTCCACTCCCTCTTCAACATGCTTAACTTTTCTTTCAGTACTTTCTATCTGCTTGTCACTGACTTCCCTGCCCCCTCCATGGCCTTTGACTTTGGCTCTCCCGCCTCCACTCTCCTCTTTCTCTCTCTCCCACTCTTTTAAAGCAGCCCATTAACTGCCTAATGTGTTCAGCAGTTCTGGATGCACAGCCAGGGGTCCTGTGTAACTCTGTGGGTAAAGTGTCTTTTCACAGTGTGATGCTGTAGGTCTCTATACCTACAAATCTGACTAATGAGGATAATAATGTAGTACTAGGATCCTCTAAATGTCCTTTGGTCAGGTTTTTGAATTGCAGCTGAGCTGCTAGATCCAATTCAACTACTGCTTTTTAACTCATGCAGGAAGTTATACTGCCTTTGTCACAGTCAATTTGCATAACTCCTTTGATGTGTTTTTTAGGGCCTCATAAAGTCAAGCAAGCAGAGGCATCATCCAACAAAACTTAGAGGAATTAGAGGCTTTAAGACACAAAGAGATGATGTGTTTGATGGCACTGGGTCAGGGCTCAGCTGAAATCTTACACCTTCATGTTTTTTCTTCGCAGAAGGTTTTTTCAATCGTGCTATAGTACTAATGAACTCGGATTTTTCTTGCAGTACTCAATCAGTGACTGATTCCTTTTACTTCAAATAAAGTATGCTACAGCATTTTTAAAAATGCATCATAGAGTTTTTGTTTTTCTGTCTTTGTGACAGCATTCTAGTAAATTTTGGAAGTCATTCAGTACGTTTGTATGCGCAGTTAAGTCGAGCTATGGTTAAAGCTTGATAGGCCATTTAATTGGAGTACTGTCTTTGTCCCAGTATACAAGTGCTGAGGGAGAATTGATTTATTCTCCGACAGTAGGTGGCGATATGCCCCGTTCAGCTGGTTGCTACTGGACCTTCTTCTGGTTAGCCAAACAAGCTACAAACAAGTTAGCAAGTGGCTAGTGGAATCCATGTCGAACAGTAGAAACATGGACAACTTTACAGAGCTGTACACTTCATTTTTACGCTTTACTTTTGGTACAAATTAAACACACATTTCCCCTCGTGCTTACAGGATTCTCATTTACTTACTGACTTTCCTCTAGAAATTAAGGCTGTTCGAGTTCAGGGTCAAAGACGCCGCAGGTACTATTGAACATGCACAGATTACAGTCCGGGTCCAGTTGAGGCATAAACATGCAGGAGTAATTCAACTCCCAACTGCATTATTTGGCTGGTGTTTGGTGTTAGCTCGACTTTGAGAAATTCGATGTAGTACGGTTTCAGTTGGACAAACATGTTGACATATATTTTAAGAATCTGGTTTTAGCAGGACTAACACAATAAATCAATTTTCTCTAACATCAAGGAAACGTACTGACTCACAGGTATCACAGTGCACCTTGAAGTAATCATGACATTTCTTAGCGATGGATTTGCTGATTGTGGTTTCTGTGATTGTGATAATAGCATTATAATGTATCATTTAGTGTGGGGTGAACACCACCCTGTGATTAATGCTGTGTTGAGTCAGGTGTATTTTTACAAAAACTACAACCTGTTAAATTCAAAGTGCAACCACAGTAATGCAATAAGTATTGCATTCAATTATCATCACATAATCAACAGGTTATCATCTTTTTAGCTGTAATTTATAGCCCTTGTCACACGTGTTCTACAAATAAACACAATAAAACATAAAACAAACAAATCCACAAACATGAGGTGTTTGTGGTCACAGTGGCGGTAGAAAACTCCAGTTAGACTGGAAATGAACAGAAGACGCAGTGTCTCTCAGAATGTTTTACAGTGTGTGATGTGTGACAACCACACCTACGGGCAGCCATGATAACAGCTGCTGTTTCCTCCTGGATCCTGTGCTGTGTGTCTTTAGTCTCTCAGACAGGTTGGAGTGTGTGTGTGTGTGTGTGTGGGTCAGGGATGTGGTGCTTGACTTACAGATCCTGGAGGTGGCAGACAGCCCTCCACATACTCACGTGCAAACACAACTCACAAATGTGCCAGTATGCTGAATCAGCCCACATCTAATGATTTCCATATGGTCACGTTTCTTACAAACACAAACAAACACACACACACAGAAATACACACAAATTGCCCTCACTCAACCTCTCAATTTCTTGGATTTATTATTTGGACTTAAAGACTGTAGTCTGCTTTCAGTCAGTGGCATCGGAAAGGGAAAGTTAACTCATCACCACCGCAATAACTCTTGCACTCTGAACAGAGCTGTACTGTATTCATTTATCCAGGGTAGTGGAGCAAAATGAGAGGAAGAAGAGGCATGAGCGATGTGGCTGAAGTGGGTGGTTTTAGGTTTTGGTCCCTGGGAAACAGACACAACAGGCTTTATTTATTAGGTATACTTACAGCAGTGATTGTTCTGATACCATTTTTCCTTCCCTGTAGTGAGTGTGGTAGCTGGACCATGCGTACCAAGTACTGATCTGATACCTTTAGGAAAATATTAGCTGATCTTGCATAGATATTAAGTTATTGAGGTGTCTGAAGTTGCACAAGTTGCCTAATGTTTATGGATTTTGGCCACTTGTGCAGTAAAAAATCTGTTAAGTTAGGATTGGGAATTTTATCCAATAAACACTATGGGCCAGATCCACAAGGAATGCACTCGCTCACAGCACCATGATTTGCACAGAATCTGCCTCGTTTTAGCACCACATCCACAAAAGAATTTGTGTTAATCATATGCCGGCGCTAACATGCCCGCAAAGTTTTACAGTTGAGTGCAGTTTGCCCTCCTTCTGCATCAAATTAAGTAAGCAGATCTTTTCCCAGTGTTTCAGTCTTTTGTCCACAGCTCAGAACACAGATTTGTTCATAATGGGCACTGCAGAGCACATAGTTTTTCCTTTTTTGAGTGTCAGTTTTGTTTGTTGCTCACAGTTGGCTGTGTGTTTCAGCTGGCTCTAGCAATTCGCAGCAGCTGACACTATACATGTGTCTCCAAAATGAGAAAAAGTCTGTGCACTTTTATGCATAGTACTGTGGTTGCGTCATTAAGAGGATCGGCGAGGATATGATGGTAATTAATGTTCTTCTTTTTCTGCTTCATATCCTCACTGGTCGGCTGTTACACACAGATCCCAGGTTTATATGGTGAAATTTTTTGTAATAAAGGCAGCCCATAGGATGAATCCTGAGCTCCATTAGGATTGTTTC
>JAPZDX010000025.1:20102473-20112624 GCA_029783625.1 Naso annulatus
AGAGATCTGATAACACGATGATAATCACGCAATCAAGCAACACAACTTTTTTTTTTTTTTTTGCTTTAGGTGTGTACACACCTGGGAGACAGACTTTACTGCTGCTAGCCGCATACGGCAGTAACAACTTACTCGCCAGTGACTCTTGTTCAGTACGTTAACTCTAAGAATACGGTTAGCGTTTGCAAAAATCCTGATTTTATTGTCCTTGTTGTTTCCTTGTAGGCACAGCATTCACTGTAATAAATGTTCAGGTTCAAAGAAAAACTAATAACATACAAATATTCTTTCTTTGTCCTTTGCCTTGTCCACTTATGTGACTGCGTTGGAATAATATCCACAGTTCTCGTCACAGCAAAATATCCTTTTTTTTTTTTTTCTTTCAATAACCTGGTCACCAAAACTTCAGTTGTTTTTAGGGAAAGTCCGGCACCAACATGCACTTTCAACAGAACATGTAAGCAGGATGGTGTCACACTGCGCCTGTGACTGTCAGTGGTGTACGTGTTGTCTACTTACGGAGGGGTTGGTACTTACTGAGGTGACACGGTCTACAGCTCAGGCCTGAGTAGGGGTGGAGCGGGGGGGTGAGTGTGTGATGGGGAGGTGAGCAGATAGAGGAGGAGGAGGAGGAGGAAGGGGAGAAGGGAGCATGGTGGCGTCTGTATGAATGGAGCAAAGCCTGGTGCCTCAGCGTGCTTCTGGGTAAAAGGTGGTGCTGGCGTCCTGGTTGGCCGATCAGTCAATCAATCAATCAATCGGTCGTTGGGCGATAGGAGGAGGAGGAGGGAGGAAAGGGGAGAGCGGGTGCTCGCGTTATTGTTATTTTCAATTTTGAATTGAAACAGAGTGAGAAATGTTTCGGCCACTGCGTACTCCACAAGGAGAGCCATCACCTCACATAGAGAAGGTGGACGAGTGTCATGGGGTTTGTTCAGGAGGGTGACACGATGGATAAGAGACTCATTCAAATGGAGCAAAACATTTTCACATGGAAAATATGTCATTGTTTACAGTCCGCTGAGTGTGTTTCAGATCATTTGTTAGCAAGGAACACGTCTATCAAAAGAAAAATACTTCTGAAGCCTCAATTTTAATTCTAATCAAAAAGCAAATTATTTCTTTAATAAAAATTCTTGATATTGCCAAATATTCTGCAAACTGTTTATGAATCACTTTAAGTCTTATCCACCGATCACCTTACCAAATTCACCGCAGAGGAAATGAATGTGGGTTCACAAGGACGCACCAGCACACTGGAGGGTGGGAGCATGATAGAGCCACGTTAGCTCCTGCAGCTGCATGTTTGTGTGTGTGTGTGCGTGCGTGCGTGTGTGTGTATGTTAGACCAGGATACATGCAATGTTGTTACAAAGGTCAAAGGTTCAGAGTAGGGAGGGTCAAGCTGTCCAGCATGGAACAGGATGGCACACAGACACTCTAACCTAAAACACACGCACACACGCGCACACAGACACTGTACATGCATGGAAAAAAGAGTGAGTGTTTCTACCTTTGATCTGCCTGCGGATCTTGGTGAGGTCAGTCATCCATTTGAGGACTTTGGGGTTAGCTGCCTTGTCGCCATGAGAGGGCTGCAGAGAGAAGAAGAAGAGCTGGTGTCTTAAACAATTTACAGATTTGTTTTTACAGACAGATACCGGTGCAAAGTCTTAAAATGGTGAATATTAAGTGATGTCCCTGTGATGTCTGGGAGATGAAGGAAATAATAACTAAACAGAAAAGAGTAAGCTGGGGGAAAAACGAAGGATCTGTTAAATCAGGGGTATTTTTTTTAAAACTCAAGGAACACAAAGAATGATAACATTCTGAAACTCACTTTAGATAAATTTAAATATGTACAACATCCAACACAAAAATTACTACGGTATTTCACTCGGAGAACAAACCACTGAAATGAACTATCACTCAGTTTAAAGCACAGCTCATACACAACAGCGACAGCTCCCACTCTACTGAACGGCCCTCTGGCACCGACTTGAGCTCTAGCTTGTGTCTGAAACAGCTTCTTTGGTCATTTAAATAACGTTTTCTGTGTTTGTGGGTCTTATAGGTCTGTGCACAGGTGTCGCCGTCATTCTTTGGTTCTTTGTAGATCTATTTAAAGAACTGGATCAAGACTAGTGTTTAAAGAGGTGACAGGTTTCCCACATTTCACTCTGACTGCCATGTTCTCTGCTCCTCACCTCTCTCCTGCTGGCTGGACACTCAAATGGCTATTGGGAAAAGAGCCACTGAGGTTTGAGGGGGTGGGGGATGGGAAAGGGAGATAGTCGGATTCGGGGGATTGGATTTCCACTAACAAACAAACACTTCTACGATCACATAACAATTCTGTTTTCACCTTATAGTTCCTCTCCTTCTCAAACTGCTCTTCAAACTGTTTGATTTTCTTCTTCAGGTGCTGAAGCTTCTTGGTGAGTTGGTGGGTCACCGAGTCTCCTCCTCTCATCGCCTCTTTGGAGCCAAACGACGCTCGCCGTGGCCTGGCGTGACGGAGGATACATGAGTATGAATGAACTGCCCACAAATTCAACAAAATCACACAGTTCTGCTCCAACTTGGACCATCAAAAGCCCAAATGTATACCACATGGATCAGAATCTAATATAATCTAATACTGGTGAGTCGGCTGCACCCGCTCGTCTGAGACTCGTCGTACCTCTGTGCTTTGGTGGGTGAGGTGGCGTCCGGGTCCTGCTGGAGGAACCGCTGCGCACTGTGTGCTCCAAAGTCAAGAAAGCGGCGTGCGAGAAGTGGAGGGTGGGAGCGGGAAGAGGAGGGGGAGGCGTCTCGCCCTCCCTCCTCCTCATCCTCCTCGCCTTCCTCCTCCAGGGGCAGCGGGGGGAGAGGAACCATGCGACCGGCGAGTGGGGAAAGTTGCGCCTCTCCGCTCTCGTTGTCGTCCTGCCAGGATTTAAAAGCTGGGACAGGATCTGGAGACAGGATGAAAGAAATAAGAGGGAGGAGTAAGAGCAAGTAAACGGAGATCAGGAAAGGAGGGAGAGAAAATATGACATCTTTCTAACCTCAACCACATCTGCACATGTTAATAAGATGCACAAAAAAGCTGCTTGGGAGGAGACACATTCAACAACAGACTCATTATCTTCTTTCGTACACTGCTGACTCACTCTTCGCCTGTTTAACAGCGTCTTGACTGTCAGCATTTTGCTAACAAGCTGAGTCGACAGGAAAAAAGGAGGAAGGTGAATGAAGGGCTTGAAAGATAACGAGACGAGGGAGGAGGAACAGAAGCCGAGTCACGAGAAAAAATGTTTTCAGAGAGGAGTGACCTGATCAGTGTGACCAGAGACCCTGCAGCAGGAGGAAGGAGCGAAAATGACACCAGCTGTGTCATCACATCTTACGAGAGGAAGAGCGTGTCACATGCCGGGATTTATTTAGAATAAGCATCACAAAAGCAGTAAAACGTGAGGAAATATCCAGTACAGCATCCAAACCAGAAACGATAAAATATTAATAAGAAAGGATGAAAGGAAGGATGGGTGGACTGGTGGAGCAGATATTATTTCCTTACCTTGTCCTTCTTTTTGCAGATGCATACATGAGAAGTCTATGGGAGGGAGGTGGAGATGGGAGGGGGGCGACGCTGTTTGGATGGAGGGAGGAAGAGGAGGAGAAAAAGGAGGAGAGACGGGGAGAGAGACAGTAGAGGAGCTTGAAGTCAGTCATTCGTATTTTCACTCACCAGCGTTCATTCAAAGCGTGTATGTGCGTGAGAAAAACACCCAAATGATGCTGAACATGAAACATTTCCCTCAGTCATACCAGATATTTCAGGTTCAGTTATGGTAGAAACGAAGGAGACTCACAGCTCACAGCATGTTCAGTGAATTCACAGAAATCTTAAGAGAAACATTTAAAAATGCATTTGACTAAATGTTACGTAATTTAAAATTATCTAAGTTTCTTCAGTTAATTTTGGAGGATTTCTGCTGTATTGAACGACAGACATCGATCAAGCCTCGATGCACCAACAGAGAAGAGGTTTTATAGACATTTCAAACAACATTTCTCTGAAATTTTAGGCAAAAATGTGGCAGAATAACTGAGGTCGACCAAACCTGGAGAATATAATAACCTTTGGAAAGATGTTTTCTTACAGAAACACATTTTCATTGTAGTGTAAGTGCATTTCATAAACGTATAAACCAAATTCACATCTGTTCTGTCTGTTTTTATGTTTTCATAAAGTTTTAATTCAGCAGCACATCACAAAATATCAAAAATTGTTAACAATTGTTATTATTATTGTTATTATTATTATTTATATACACTTTGTTTGCAAAGATCACGGAGCATTTTTAATAGCCGAGACAAGCTGGTACCCACCTTCCCACTGGTTGTCAGGGAAGAGCTGGAGGTGGGGGTTGTGGCCAGAGTTTGGTTGGCATGGTAACAGGTGGTTCCTGTTGTTCTCGCTGGTGTTGGCGTTGTGATCACAGCGGCATGAACTCAAGTCCTGAGAGACGAGTCAGGAGAAGATTAAAGAAACAAATCGGGACAAGAAGGAAAGAAGGCGGATGGATGCTGTAACATGTAAGATAAGTGATTTATTAACACTTAATGCAACTTACACAGCTTACGGCGTCAGTGTGAGTCTGCTCCATGATGACACAGGGATGATTGTCCTGCCTGCACATAACAATAAGAAACAAAGATCTGAACAACAGCTGAGGAGGAGTCACACAAAGCCTTTTTGACATCATGAAGGACTTACACCTTAAATCAGCATTTTGTCCTTTAAACTTTGGTCCACTTTTCTTAAATAGGTGTTAAACAGCGTGAAGACATCAGCTGAAACATTTTTACAATAAAACACTGCCTTCCACATCAAAATTAGCACATTATCTGTAATTGTTGACAACAATTAGTTCAGGTTACAGAGCTGAGCATCACTAATGATTCCCATTCCAATTCAATCCCGATTTGATTTGATTTCCGTTTCAATTTTGTCGGCTGTATCTCAGTTACAAGACCAAGTTCACTAAATAAAAAGAGATTCAAAAAGAACCATCTGGCACTGTGCATTGTAAAAGCAAACATCTAACCTGCATATTACTTCTGGCATTAAAATTTAGTTCAATCACTTTGGAGGTGATCTGCCTGCGTAGAACTTAATGAGACATTGTTCTGAATTTAAAATCTAATTATTAAAGATGCTTAGCGACAGTGGAGGAAAATCACCTACGTTCTGTAACACTGAAAATAAGAAAAAAAAAGACACTCTAGCATTTTAAACAACTTTGTGGCCATTTAAATATATTTTTCTGAGTTTATAAGGTACACTTGAATGCATCCTGAAACTATCCACTTCTGTTAGAATTACTGGAACACATACAAATCAAACATCTATCTTCCTCGTCAAAATGATGCCTTAAGTTGACCCAAATGTTCCTTAAACTTTTAATTCTGGTCTTGATACTTAAAACACTGATTACAGAGCCACTTTATGCTTCTTCTAAGGTGAGACAGAAGTCAATAAAGGCTTAAAAAGCAAACTAATAATCAACCCAGCCCACCTGGCAGTGTTGATGTTGTTCTCAGCATCAATGACAGCCTCTGCATCCAGGTCCATTCCTGAGCTCTCCTCTAGGGGGGCGCCAGAGTCCAAAGAATCCTGAGAGAAAGCAACAGCAAGACTTAAAACAAGAGCAGCAACAAACAGGAATCTCACAGAGAAAAAAGTGTTTCTCTGCTCTTTTAATCTTCACACATAATGTTTGATTTCCTTCAAGTATTAAGAATTATTTGTGCTTTGTTTTAAATGGTCTTAAATGTTAAGAAATATATAGTTAAGGCCCTCAAACTGTCAAAACTTCTCCGCTGCAGGTTAAAAATGAACTGACTTGAGCTGCAAAGGTTTGTCAAAGTGAGAATGGGAAAGTGGTGAGTGTTTTTAAAGTGGTGGCCATCACATGACTGTGGGGAACAAATGAAATACAGCAAGGAGCAGCATGACGACTCAGTCTGTATACGTTTGATCTACTGCACATACAGCACATATCACTGGTATAATGAATGCTATGTGACGACACTAAACAGTGTTTGTGTGCTTTAAAGGTCTGTGCACGTGTCGCTGTCATTCTTTGGCTCTTGGTGGATCTATTTAAATAACTGGGTCAAGATTAAAGTTTAAGAGGTGGCAAGTTTCTCTTCAGTCCCAGGACACGTTTCACTCTGTCTGCCATGTTCTCTGCTCCTCACCTCTCTCCTGCTGGCTGGACACTAAAATGGCTCTTGGGGAAAGAGCCACTGAGGTTTGAGGGGGTGGGGGGTGGAGGTGGTAAAGGGAGACAGTTGGATTCAAGGGATTTGATTTCCACTAACAAACAAACACTTCTCCGTAATGGCTAATCTTAGAAATCAAGAGAAATGGTTGTCCTCAAAGACTGATGTACAGGTGGCACAGCGAGGACACATTTCCTTTACGCGCTGAAACCACCACTGTGATTTCAAAATGTGATCGGACTTGATGTGTTCCAAGGAACCAACAGTGGATGATGCAGGAACTCTGCAGTTAAACCTCAGGCAAAAGTTTTCACCACATTCAGGTCGAGGGGCACTTCTTCTCGAGAACATTTCAGCCTAATTTTATTCCCCATGAAAATAAGTTAATAACAAAATACTGCCTGTGAACATGATCAAATTCAAAGATCTGTGTGTACATTCTTAAAACTGGTCTGTTGTTGTTGTTGTTGTTGTGCTTTCTTCCCCGGTTCAGCAATCAGAGCAGAACAAAGATGGACTGTGCTGGTGCAATCAAACATTCAGCCTTGGAACGAACGGACACACAGACAGTAGGGAGGTTAGCTATGGGAAATATGCTGTGAGCCCACACAGCAACTGGTCAGGATCTGCTTATTGCCTGTGTTGTCATTTGATTGTACAGTCATTGTGTGAACATTGAGGAGGCATGTTATACTAAAATTTGTATGTGGGAGAAACAGGGTTGTTTAGTGCAGTTTCAGGTGTGTGTGTGTGTGTGTGTGCGCGCAACAAACACTGAAGGTGCATGTGTTGTATGACTCGGTCTCCCACAGACCTGTGTTTCTTTCTGACTTTGCAGTGTGTGCTGCTCTGCCTGCGTGAGCGGGGTCTCCCCTTCTGTATCGCAAGGGCTGTCCTCAGGGTCAGTTTGTTGCTCTTCATCTCCATGGCAACCCTGTTCTGCAGGCTCACTGGGACTCTCCCTGAAAAAAAATAAAAATAAAATATAAAAATGAAAGAAATCTGAACAAAAGCAATAAGTTTATTTGTATTTAAAAATGTAAAACACTGAAATGTTGCTGTGCCTTTATGGCAGGAATGTATGGTCGCATGAAGCCCATTATAGCACGCTGTGTAAAACTGGACATCTTGTTTTGTCTTCTAGGTGACTGACCACTGAACAGCTGCTCCCCTCTACATGTACAGTTTGCTAATTAACACCACAGCTGTCAACATGTTTATCGGTAAACTGAACCATCTGTCTGGCTTTGTGCCTTTGTACACAATGTTCACTATGACAAAAATGTTTTTTTTTGTTTTTTTTTCCAGTCATCTGATGCCGTTTTCAGACCCTGAGGAATCTTTGTAATGCATGTTTCTATCAGCAGGTGCGTGGAGGAAAAAAAACAAAACACAACAATTTGTCTTTGGAGTTGTGGCGAAGCTGAGCAGAACTTCAGCGAGTACATGCTCTTGTACTTGATCCAAGTGCATTTGCTGCCATATTTGTGTATGTTATGTGTGTGTGTGTGTGTATCATGCACCCTCACCCCTGGCTGTCGTAGTTGCTGAGGTCTTGATCTATGGAGGTTTTCAGCTCAAAGAAATGCTGCTCCACTGCAGCCCTGATGGTTCGCTGAATTATCCTGGGAAAAATACACAAATGTATGAAATTAATATTAACGTTTCTATGTGCATTAACATCGTTGGTGTGTGTGCACCCTTAGTCAAAGAGAAGCACAGAGCACATGAGGGGAACAAGACAGCAATATGAGCAGGTGGCTACAATTTTATCCCAACCTTGTGAAATGAGAAAATAAGAAGATACAGGCAGAGGGCAGCGTCTGGTGGGCCACCATGACTGAGAAGGTTGACTTTGTATCTATACATTATTTGGTTTTGTTTTGTCGAAATTGAAAGTTGAAAATTGCTCATGTCACATGTTGTCCGCTGAGCTTTACAATTCTTTGAGGCTGAACTTTGGCAAAGCGACTGTTTAACTGCAGTCTGTGTTTAACATCGTGGTAAGCACTCAGTATGATGGAGCCCATGTTTCCCCGAGTGGAAAAAGCTAAGTTGACTGTAACAAGTGTAAACTTTAACAGCTCAGTTTCACAGGCACTGAGTTTTCATGGGACCAAAGTTAAAAGTTTACCTGAGTTCACTGAACCACTTGTGATGATATGATCATGTTTTCTCTTTTACTGTTGATTCAGTCAAAACAGCCAATTAATATATCCAAAAGAACACAACCTAAATTAAAATAGTTTTATGTATGAGGTGGTTTTATGCAGATCAGTGTAGATTTGAAAGAATCAAACTTGTTTTCAAGCTGCATAGGGAACAGATCCGACCATAAAAAAGCAGCACTGCAGGTCTTCAACCTGAGGTGCATTTAAACTTTTTTTTTCCTGTAATCTGCATTTCAACATTCACCACTAAGAAATGCAAACCAAAAACACACCATGTTAAATTTAATATTTTGTAACAATCTACTTTCTTCTTACAAATATGAACAGAAGTATTAAATTAACTGTGACCACATCTTTTGCATCCAAAAACTGAACAGTCTCTTCTTGAGGTAATTTATGTGCTCCTTTGTTGCGGTTATACTTTGTGCTTTGTTCACTTGTTTAATTAAGATCTTTGTAATCAGAATAAGATTTTGCAGTAGTGATGCGCAGGTTAAAACCTTCATCTCTGAAACCACATGCAGGCCTCCTCATTTAATCCTACATGTCAACAGTCTTTTTTAACGAACACAAAGAGCTCTGATAACTAATTAACACACAAAAGACTGGAGCGTTAGATACACGTTGACCTCTATCCCAAATATAAGAAAGTACCCGGTAATGAGGAGTATAGAGTAAGATCAAACATTTCAGAGCTCAATAATCACTGAAATAGTTTATTTTCCATTCTGGGCAGTTTATGAAGTCCTTATTAAGTCAATAAGTTGGTCCAGTTCTGAAAGGATTAATAATGTTTTAACTGGAGCCAGAAAGCAGCGACGGAGAGAGGACATCACAGCCTATAAAAGGTAACAACTGCAGTCACACTGAACTCTCCGACGCTGACATGCGACGGTTGATCCGCAGGCTCTACTGAGACTTTATTTAACTTGCTTGACCACGTGTGTGTGTGAGTGTGTGCGTGATCATAATGTATCCCCTCCTCATTTACTCTGGCTTTGTGAGGGCTGCTAGCTTTGTTTCTCCTCCAGCTCAGACAGCAGCACAAGGTGAAACCTCGCAGAGAAAGTCATTAACTGGACTCCCAGTTATCTCCACACTCCTCCACACCAGCTGCTGCTCCTGATGCATCATACTTTATCATTTCTACGATTACACTGGGTGTGTTTGGTGTGTGCAACATATTTACAACCTATATGATCACATGATTTTGAACTGGGAGAGTTGGAGCTGGAACATGGCTGCCTTTGGACTTCATACCCGTGGCCTTTTAAGGTAAAACTCCTAAAAGTTTTGGCCGGAGGTCAAATAAATGTGTGTTAGTTGAAGATATATCAGCCAGACACCTACAAAACTGTGCTCACATTCCCCTGCACTGTAAGCCCGCCTTCGCCTGCAGCAGCAACTCAAGCTCTCACTGCATGACGCTCTACAAATAATAACTATCCATCACACACAAACACAGTTACCTAACACATAAGCAGTAGAGGATGATGTGCTTGCAATCTTTTCCATCCTTATACACACAGTCAAGAGAAAAACCATGAGTGCTGTTGAAATCCTTCCAGCAGAGGAGAGGCCTTTTGATCCTGGTATCCAGAGGAAAGTGGCAACATCGAAGGAGAAGTTTGTTTTTTTGCACATTAAGCCTTACAGTAAGGGTATTTACAATCACATACGATGTTCTACAGAATAAGTATGACA